>CM076574.1:1171849552-1172057075 GCA_034641835.2 Pinus albicaulis | reverse complement strand
GGATTCCAGACTACGCCTAGCTGGCAGATGTCCCGATGGCGTATCAGAGACATACGGTGGGAGTGCCTAGTCGCCTCCACTGACTTTTGAGACGCTTAGTGCGCGCAGTAGCATGTTACCACGAGCACCATGCAGATTAGACACCTAGGGCTTCTTTCATGCATATTTTTTGAGAGACATGTCGTCTCCAGATGTATTAAGACGAACATGTATATTTTTTGATTTTATGTGATGCACACTATGTAAACATTTCGACACACATATATATACATACCTATTTCTGGATGGATCTTTTACATGTGATGATGTTTTGTTTATAAATTGCGCAAATGTCTATCTAGAACTAAATTAGCTACTGCATCTGTTAATGTATTCATATGCCTGGGTATGTGTTGATATGTAATATAGTCAAAATTTATTTCCAGTAAACGAATACACAGATACAAACGTAAAATGGATGGATTTCTTACTGAATAGTGTATGTTAAGTTGTAATACTACAAGTTGTGAGTCTAGATACACAAGTAATTCATGAATGCCGAGGTCTACAGCCTCGGTTAATAATTCCAATACGGTGCTATATTCCGCGATATTATTTGTAGCAGGACCCAGACACACACCTTGCAGGTTAACCAACTCACCAGTAGGATCATAGATTACCCAGGCTGCCGAAGACAGATTCCTGGTACTGCGAGAGGCACCATCCGCGAAACCCACAAAAAGAGTAATGGAAATCTGCACAATCAGGAAGACCCGATCAGTAGAAAGATGCTTACATCATACACCACACCACACATGCACACAAATGAATATACACACCTATGTACACACACCACACCAAAAATAACTTCAAGCGTAGTATTTCTTAAGGTACAGCCCATTTCTAGGTTGCGCCAATGGAACTCCTTCATAACCAATGAGCTCATAAGCCCCATTCTTCAATACTCGTTTTACTATGTAGGGCCCATGCCACATGGGTTGGAACTTTCCTGCCCTGAGTTTGTCATGCGCTTGGTCGTATAGGAGGACAATGTCCCCTTCGACAAAGGAATGTGGAGAGACTAATTGATCAAAGTGTGCTTTGACCCGCTTTTTCTGTGCCTCGATGACTAAGGTAGCCAAGCGGCGTGTTTCATCCAACCATTATAAATACAAGAGATGCTCTTCTTCAGGAGAAGTGTCAGGCAAAAGCTCCACAGCTAACTTTAAAGAAGGAATTTCGCACTCAACCGGAAGAGTTGCTTCCAGACCATACACCAATTGGAATGGTTTGAATCTGGTCGCAGTCTTTGCTGACGTTCGGTAGGCCCATAGAGCTGAGAACAATTGGAGGTGCCAATTGGACTTATGAATTCCAACTGTTCGTTGAAGCATTGTGACCAAAACTTTGTTCACAGCCTCAACCTGGCCATTTTCCTGGGGGTAATATGGCGTTGAGCTATCGTGGCGTAAGCCTAATCTTGATGTCAGCTCGGCCATCATGTAATCTCGAAAGTGTGTACCATGATCAGTAACAATGGCCTGAGGGATCTCGAAATGTGCAATAATGTGGTTGAAAATAAATTGGGCAGCTGTCTTACCATCGGCGGCTAGTGTAGGCATCGCTTCGGCCCACTTAGTAAAGTAGTCGACAGCAAAGATTATATATGCATGCCCCTCGGTCGAATGAGGGTTACACGTCATGAAATCTACACCCCATTTTGAGAAAGGGCCAACGGTAATGACAGGATGTAGAGGAAGGGGTGGCACGCGCATCTTGCGCTGAAAAACCTGACACACATGACATTTGCAGATTGCAACAATGCAGTCTTTGAATATCGACGGCCAGAAGTAGACCGCACGCAGAATCTTCTGGGAAGTGGCATATCCGGACATGTGACTGCCACAAGCGCCACTGTGACAGTCATTTAATACTCTTTCAGCCTCTTCCAGCATTAAGCACCGGTGGAGCACCGAATCTACTCCAAGGCGGTATAAAGTATCTCCTACAATGGGGTAGGGTTGAGACTGATGCCGAATCTGACGTCGGGCATCTTTGGTCAACTCAGACTGGAACGTTGATGTTTGGAGATACACAATAATGTCGCCGTACCACGGATCACGAGTACTGATAAGGAAGAGGGTTTCGTCCGGGATATGATCTTCAGAGTGAGAGGGGGTGGAGTCTGTCGGGAGGGAGCAAATGAGATCCACAAAAACCAGTGATTTTGTCGACTTAGCAGTGGTGAACTCTAAGTCGAACTCCTGAAGGATAATGATCCACTTGGAGTATTTTCCCCCCAGTAATTTTCGAGAGAGAATATATGTCATGGGGTTGCAATCCAAAACCACGGTTACTCTATGCAGCAGGATATAGTGGCGAAAATGTTGCACGGCTTGCAATGAGGCTAATGCCAGCTTCTCGACGTGAGCGTAACGCGTTTCTGTGTCAAGAAGATTTCGTGATAGAAAATAAAAAATGTGTTCATTGCCATCATCATCATCCTGCACCAGAACCATAGCTATGGTGCTAAACGCGGTGGTCAAATATAGAGTGAAATCACGGTGATAGTTTGGGGGCCGAAGCAACAGAGCATTAACAAGTAATGTCTTAAGCTTCTCAAAGGATTGTTGAGCAATGTCGTCCCAATGAAAGGGAAAGTTCTGTTTTAAAAGACACGTGAATCCTTTGGCTACTTCCGCGTAGTTCGGTATAAAGCGTCGAAGAAAATTAGCTTTTCCTTGCAGACTCTGCAATTGATATAACGAAGAGGGTGATGGGAGATTGACAATGGCCTCGACCTTTAAAGGGTCGAGGCGAATTTCATCTTTGGAGACTATGAACCCCAATAGATGGCTAGAATCCATGAAAAAGACGCATTTATGAGGGTTAAGACGAATATTATAGCGCCTACAGCGAAGGAAAATCTGGCGGAGGTGTTCGGGATGGTCCTCTCACCGAGCGGAGTGAGCAGGAAAATCGTCCAAATAAGGCTGAACGATGTGACGTATGTCATGGAACGCATGGTCCTCTCACCGAGCGGAGTGAGCAGGAAAATCGTCCAAATAAGGCTGAACGATGTGACATATGTCATGGAACGCGTAAGACATAGCCCGCTGGAAAGTAGCTCCAGCATTCTTCAAGCTGAACGGGAGTTTTTTATAAGCAAAAGTACCCCACGGACAGATGAATGCAGTCTTGTGTTGATTAGCAGGTAGAATATTTATCTGATTATACCCAGAAAAGCCGTCCATTAGGGAATAAATCTCACTCCCGGCACATTCGTCAATGATTTGATCTATGAAAGGAGTGGGGTAGTTGTCCTTTGGACAGGCCCGATTAATATCTCGGTAATCAACACAAACTCTTATAGTGCCCTGTTTCTTATCTACAGGGACAATGTTGGAGACTCATTCTGTGAGGGGAATCAGGTAAATGAAGCCCACGTTCAGAAGTTTTTCAACTTCTCCTTTAATGGCAGCGGCTTTGCGAGGATGCACCGGGCGTAGGCATTGGCGCATGGGTTTCATACTAGGATAGGTAGGAATCTCGTGCACCACTATGCTGGGATCAATCCCGGGCATTTCCTCATAGGACCAAGCGAACACGTCTCTGAATTCTCGAAAAAGATCAGTATAAATTAGTATCTCATCAGGAGAACAAGTTACTCCCACGTGTATGTTCTCAACGATCCCTGGTTTGATGGAGATGTCAATCGGAATCGTTTGAGTGATGTTGCTCAGGTTTCCCTTTGAAAGCACCTCATGTGTCAATATGGGCGTCTGGAGAGGTGGAGTGGGAACCTGAGATGAAAAACGCTCTAGAAAATCTGACATTGCCCCCAAGCTAGGCATGAAGGAGGAACAATGATGTCCATCGCTCCAAGGTAGCTCCTCAAGAGACATTGTTTCCACAATGGCTTCATCAGAAGGAAAAATCTCTTTAAGAGGACCAGGCGAGTTTGCCTCGCCGAGCCAGGGGGATTGAGAATAGATATCTAAAGCCATGCTCGAAGGAGCATGTTGAGGAGGGGGAGGATCAGATGCGGCGACGATTTCATAGTAGCTAACCTCTACTGGAGTTAAGGGCATCGATTCTCTAAACTCAGTCACCTGCTCAGGCGAAGGGATGAGCCATGGGTCGTTAGACCTAGAGATCATATTAACTTGAGCGGTGTGTGGTGGCGGTGCGGGAAAAATACCCGTGAGGACGGGGTCTGTGGAGAGACCGGGTCCTACACTGTCAGGGGGATTTGGAATCTTATCCACGTAAGGAACGTTGTTCTCAAAGGTGGAGGTGAAGAAAGACAACTGATCCACAGTAACGATTTTGCCCTCGTGAGGAAACTTAAGAAGTCGAAAGAGGGTGGATGGCACACGTAAGGAACGTTGTTTTCAGAGGTGGAGGTGAAGAAAGACAACTGATCCAGAGTAACAATTTTTCCCTCATGAGGGAATTTAAGAAGTCGAAAGAGGGTGGATGGCACGCATAACATGGCGTGAGTCCAACTGTGGCCGAGAAGCAGATTGTAGTTAAGCTTGGCGTCAACCACCTCTACTTCTACATTGACTGTCTTCCCCTGTAACGTAATCGACAAACTCTCGAGAACACCTAGGGGTTTTGATTCCCGATCATCGAATGCCTCTAAGGCATTGGGAGATGATGATAGAGATGGAGAGCCAAAGGCCTTCCAGCAGGTGGATGACATGACACAGGTGGAAGCACCTTCATCAACAACGACCCTATGGATGTTAAGACCTTTGATCCCGACTTGAATAACAAGAGCGATTTGGTGTGGAAGTCGGGGGATAAAATTTTCTAAGTCGAAGGTGAGAAGACTAGAATTGGCGGGATCGATTGCACCGATTGCAGACAACAAAGCTTTTCGTTGTGATGGGAAACTTTGAAGAACTTCCAATGCAGACATAACATAAGGCACTTGTGATAAATCCTCAACAATACTGTAGTGTTGAGCGGCAGGGGCATTTGGGTTGTAGGAAGACCTTCGCAGAACACCTTTAGAAGGTGGCCTCACAACAGGTTCAGCAGTAGGCTTCTCAATCTCCAAAGGACCGGAGATAGGAGGAGGAGGTGGGCCATCCACAATCTCCTTCCCAGCTGGCTGACGCGATCCAGCATAATCCTTCGAACGTGTAGCAATTGAGATAGGTGCTGCACCATTCATCATAAAGACCTGGGACCCAAATGGTACAGATGGTGAGGGCTGCTCAACCATCTGGGTCTGCTGAGATGGGAACGGTTCTTTAAGAACTGCCGGAGTCCCTTTGGAGCCTTTCAGAAGTTGACTAATTTCAGATCGTCGAGGACAATCTTTGGTATAATTATCTCCTTCATAGATAGGGCAGGGGTACTTCGGTTTACTTTGGGAACCGTCATCAGTACGAGGTTTAGAAGACTCTTGCTTTGGGGCGTCGGGTTTGGATTTTCCTTTGCCCTTCTTTTTTCCTTTAGAGGCTTTTTCCGTAGGGTTAGCCTGAACGACGTTGACCTTCGCAGTTTTGCCAGAGTCTGGAGGGGCGGGAAGAGCATAATTATTGGAAGAATCAGACTTCTGCTTCCCATTCAAAGATTTTCTAGAATTTTGAGACACGGAACCAATAACACCATCCACCACAGGGGTAGGTGGAGCTTTATAGGTTCCTGGGCGCGGAGCATCAGTCAAAATATCATAAAGTGTGCTGGACTGAGAGTATACCAGATCAAGATACTGGGCATGCGCAATGGCCTGTTCTTCAGTCACACATGCCCCCATAGCAATATCTTGAGCGATTTTGTTAACGAAGGATTTGGTGAACCAATGAGTTAGTAGTTGATAAGGTATATCAAACTTGATCAGCCTACGACGACGTCGCCACTCATGAATATGATCAGATATGTGGGTGGATTTATCCTGCTTCAACGAAGTCAGGAGATGCATCCCGACTTCATAGCGAACCGGTAACTGAAAGTGAGTCAGAAAAGCCATTGCTAAAGTGTTGAAATCCTGAAAGATGCCACGGGGTAATTCAATATACCACTTAGCATCAGTGCCAGTAAGAGTGCGCTGAAAGAGGCGCAGACGAATTGAATCATCCACCCAAGAGTTGGACGAACACCAAAGATGGTAAGTCATTACATGAGATTGGGGGTCCTCTCCAGCTTTACCCTCAAACTTTGGGCAGTCGCCAGGTACCTTGGTCGGAACCGGAGGCCAATAAGGATTGTGAATAATCGGATCATTGGTTAATTTAGAAACGTCCGGTAATTCCAAGGTAGCCAAGAACGACAATTGCGGATTGAACGGCATGCGAGGCCCTCGATAAGGTCCGGTACCTGTACTCCACGCTGGTTGAGAATATCCTTGCCCCCATGGGTTCTATCCAGAAAGATTTTGACCGTAGGGGGTATAGGGTGTATAACCAGTCTGATTCAGTTGCTAGTAACCAGTGTACGAGGCTTGATAACCAGAGTATGGACCCTGATTATATGTCGGCCCCGTTTGGGCAGCCTGTGGATTTCACTACTGAGTATGGGTGTAGTCGGGTTGTTGAGTGTAATAATTGGAACCTAGGGGCTGGTTATAATTGGGTCGGTATTGACCATGAGAATAGTAACCGCCTTGAGGTTGAGTGGGCTGTTGATAGGTGGGACCCTGCTGAGCTTGATGATTAGGGCACACCGTTTGATTCGGGTGCGGCATTGAATAAATTGGCTGTTGGGCAGTGTTGACAGAATGTGCAGGTTGGCCTGGTTGAACAGGCTGACCTGGCTGCCTTGGGTGAACAAGTTGACCCGGATGAACAGGTTGTGCTGGTTGCGCAGGTTGACCTGGCTGTTGTGGAGCACCAGGTTGTATCGGATGGGCTGGTTGGCCTGGTGGTGGAATGGAGCCAGGTGGTGGCTGGTAACTGGTTTGACCTGCAGCAGGAACATAAGATGATCCTGGCTGATGTGCGACATTTGCAGCAATAGGATACTAAGGTTTCATGGGTTGTGAAAGTTGGACTTGCCCCCCACGACCATATACCGGCCCTGGTTGGTACCCGGTTGACCTGTGAGGGGGAGGAGGATCAGATTCGGCGACGACTTCACAGTAATTGATCTCTATTGGAGTTAGGGGCATCTATTCTCCAAAATCAGTCACCTGTTCAGGCAAAAGGATGATCCATGGGTCGTCAGACCTGGAGACCATATTAACTTGAGCGGTGTGCGGTGGTGGTGCGGGAAAAATACTCATGAGGACGGGGTCCTTAAAGAGACCGGGTCCTACACTGTCAGGGGGATTGGGGATCTGATCCACATAAGGAACGTTATTTTCAGAGGTGGAGGTGAAGAAAGACAACTGATCCAGAGTAACAATTTTTCCCTCATGAGGGAATTTAAGAAGTCGAAAGAGGGTGGATGGCACGCATAACATGGCGTGAGTCCAACTGTGGCTAAGAAGCAGATTGTAGTTAAGCTTGGCGTCAACCACTTCTACTTCTACATTGACTGTCTTCCCCTGTAACGTAATCGACAAACTCTCGAGAACACCCAGGGGTTTGGATTCCCGACCATCGAATGCCTCTAAGGCATTGGGAGATGATGACAGAGCCAGAGAGCCAATGGCCTTCCATCAGGTGGATAACATGACACGGGTGGAAGCACCTTCATCAACAATGGCCCTATGGATGTTAATACCTTTGATCCCGACTTGAATAACGAGAGCGATTTGGTGTGGAAGTCGGGGGGTAATTTTTTCTAAGTCGAAGGTGAGAATACTAGAATTGGCGGGATCGATTGCACCGATTGCAGACAACAAAGCTTTCCATTGTGATGGGAAACTTTGAAGAACTTCCAATGCAGACATAGCAGAAGGCACTTGTCATAAATCCTCAACAATACTAGTGTTGAGCAGCACGGGCATTTGGGTTGTAGGAAGACCTTCGCAGAACACCTTTAGAAGGTGGCCTCACAACAGGTTCAGCAGTAGGCTTGTCAATCTCCAAAGGACCAGAGACAGGAGGAGGAGGTAGGCCATCTACAATCTCCTTCCCAGCTAGCTGACGCAATCCAGCATAATCCTTCGAACGTGTAGCAATTGAGATAGGTGCTGCACCATTCATCATAAAGACCTGGGACCCAAATGGTGCAGATGGTGAGGGCTGCTCAACCATCTGGGTCTGCTGAGATGGGAACGGTTCTTTAAGAACTGCCGGAGTCCCTTTGGAGCCTTTCAGAAGTTGACTAATTTCAGATCGTCGAGGACAATATTTGGTATAATGATCTCCTTCATAGATAAGGCAGGGGTACTTCGGTTTACTTTGGGAATCGTCATCAGTACGAGGTTTAGAAGACTCTTGCTTTGGGGCGTCGGGTTTGGATTTTCCTTTGCCCTTCTTTTTTCCTTTGGAGGCTTTTTCCGTAGGGTTAGACTGAACGACGTTGACCTTCGCAGTTTTTCCAGAGTCTGGAGGGGCGGGAAGAGCAGAATTATTGGAAGAATTAGACTTTTGCTTCCCATTTGAAGATTTTCGAGAATTTTGAGACACGGAACCAATAACACCATCCACCACAGGGGTAGCTGGAGCTTTAGAGGTTCCTGGGCGCGGAGCATCAGTCAAAATATCATAAAGCGTGCCGGACTGAGAGTATACCATATCAAGATACTAGGCATGCGCAATGGCTTGTTCTTCAGTCACACATGCCCCCATAGCAATATCTTGAGCGATTTTGTTAACGAAGGATGTGGTGAACCAATGAGTTAGTAGTTGATCAGGTATATCAAACTTGATCACCCTACGATGACGTCGCCACTCATGAATATGATCAGATATGTGGGTGGATTTATCGTGCTTCAACGAAGTCAGGAGATACGTCCCGACTTCATAGCGAACCGGTAACTGAAAGTGAGTCAGAAAAGCCATTGCTAAAGTGTTGAAATCTTGAAAGATGCCACGGGGTAATTCAATATACCACTTAGCAGCAGTGCCAGTAAGAGTGCGTTGAAAGAGGCGCAGACGAATTGAATCATCCACCCAAGAGTTGGACGAACACCAAAGATGGTAAGTCATTACATGAGCTTGGGGGTCCTCTCCAGCTTTACCCTCAAACTTTGGGCAGTCGCCGGGTACCTTGGTCGGAACCGGAGGCCAATAAGGATTGTGAATAATCGAATCATTGGTTAATTTAGAAACGTCCGGTAATTCCAAGGTAGCCAAGAACGACAATTGCGGATTGAACGGCATGCCAGGCCCTCAATAAGGTCTGGTACCTGTACTCCACGCTGGTTGAGAATATCCTTGCCCCCATGGGTTCTGTCCGGCAGGATTCTGACCGTAGGGGGTATAGGGTGTATAACCAGTCTGATTCGGTTGCTAGTAACCAGTGTACGGGGCTTGATAACCAGAGTATGGACCCTGATTGTATGTCGGCCCCGTTTGGGCAGCCTGTGGATTTGGCTACTAAGTATAGGTGTAGCCGGGTTGTTGAGTGTAATAATTGGAACCTTGGGGCTGGTTATAATTGGGTCGATATTGACCATTAGAATAGTAACCGCCCTGAGGTTGAGTGGGCTGCTGATAGGTGGGACCCTACTGAGCTTGATGATTAGGGCACACCGTTTGATTCGGGTGCGGCATTGAATAAATTGGCTGTTGGGCAGTGTTGACAGAATGTGCAGGCTGGCCTGGTTGAACAGGCTGACCTGGCTGCCCTGGGTGAACAAGTTGACCCGGATGAATAGGTTGTGCCGGTTGCGTAGGTTGACCTAGCTGTTGTGGAGCACCAGGTTGTATCGGATGGGCCGGTTGGCCTGGTGGTGGAATGGAGCCAGGTGGTGGCTAGTAACTAGTTTGACCTATAGCAGGAACATAAGATGATCCTGGCTTATGTGCGACATTTGCAGCAATAGGATGAGGATACCGGCCGTGGTTGGTACCCCGGTTGACCTGTGAGTCCTTGAGGTTGCCCAGGTGGGACTCCAGGGAGAGGCTCTACGAGTTGACCTGAAGGGTTGTAATACTGTCCTTGCAGACCGTATAATGGCCCCTACTGGCCCGAGGGTAGCCTTGTAAGGGTTGTCCTTGCGGGTCATAAGGATAGCCAGGCTGGCCCAAAGGTTGACCTTGAAAAGGTTGTCCTTGCGGGTTATAAGACTGTCCATCCTGGTTATACGGAAAACCCTGAGCATGAAGTTGAGCCTCAAGAGCGGGTAAACGTAGAGGATTCCCGTACTCATCGTACTGATATGTAAAAACGTACATGGGCGTACCATCTTGTGCATAATGCGAAAAATACGAGCGGTTGGGATCTTGGGAGGATTGTCCAACCTCGGGGTTCGATTGTTGTAGGGACAATCGATACTCCTCAGGAGAGATGTTCTCCGACATCGTAGATGCAATATAGACGTCTTCGGGAAGTGATGTGGTCCTTACGGACTGAGTGATAACAGGAGGTGTAGATGCGGCCACACAGACAATGGGCCTGACGGGTACAGAAGTGACCTGAGGGGATGACGTAATAGGTGTCCTAGGAGACATCCCTAGTGAAGGAACAACCGGCCTTGTAGAAGGAGCTGATAACCCCATAGAGGCAGCGGCGACGATAATCCGACCTAAGGATCTATACCCTGCTGGTAGTGAGGGACCGGGCGAAGACATAACAGATGATTCGGGGTTGTCTTCTGGGAATAACTTCCGGGTTACTTCTGGGAATAGTTGGTAATCTTCACCAGACGTGGGGATTTCCTCACTAGGAGAATGGCTGGATTCACTCATATTTGAACCTGTTGCTAGATCTCGTAACAGACGGCAAGGACTAGGAGGAATAACAACAGCTAAAAAAGGCGAACCCGATGTAAGAGGAGGGAAATGTTCCCCTACTCCAAATCCGGAACAAGGGTCGGATAAGGGCCAATTGAACTCAACTGGTCCTCCAAAGGGAAGCTCAGATAGAACCAGTCCCCCGTCGGGAAACTCAGAAATGATGGGTTGCTGTGGTTCAGCGGAGGATTGCGAGACCTCTGATGAATCGTCTGTATATGGACTACCAGTAGACGAAACCTGAATGTTCCGCCACTGTGACAGTAATGATGAAAGGAAAAGATCAAACACAACACACGGGCTGAAAAAGAACCAAGGCACACAATCAAATGGCCAACAAGAAAAATCTAACAGGGCGTGTGATCGCAGGTGATTTATTTTATGACATTGAAACTTAGAAACTTCACCGTTTCATGTTTTAAGAGTCGAGAAACGGATGAAAGATGACTCTATCTCTTTCAGTTTTGACGCAAGCGTGAAAGGACAAGCGCTTGGTGATATTTTCAAATTTAAGGAGTCAGATAAGATCAAAACGACTGCTCAGGAATACTAGGCAAAGGGTGTACCAAATAACCGTGAACTGCAATATACACCTTGGTTTCAAAATGAAAAAGAAATCAACCAAGGACTTAACGTACGTGCAGGCGATCTCCTCGAATGTTGTGTCCGGTGTATCATGGATATAGGGTGGCAGACTCAGCTTCCTATGGATAAAGGATAGAAACCTTGTGGGGTCTCCCTTTATATACGTGACGGTACGGGGAGCACAAGTCCGTACTAGTGCTGTCTAAAGCCAAGAGGCGAATGACAACTACTAGGTTTAAAGACGTCGGAACACGTCTCTAGCCTAGACCTCTAAATATTTCGTTAATGTTTGAATGCTACCTTAGTGTAAATTGAATGAATTTTAATGTTTATCTTCAATTATGTTTCAGTTTTTAGGCCCTAGCGAGTGTTATGTCTCGAAATCGCATAAATGCACACTACATGCCACAATATATCATTTCATTTGATGAAAGCTAATTACGAGAGAGTTAAGAGCTTTTCACACAATAACAAAATGACCAGACGACAACCAATGATATCTCTAATGCAGATAATGGAAACTAAAATCTTTTCTTTCAAAGTTACTAATCACTAATAACACCGAAAAGATTTAATTCACACTAACTAATCCAAAGCAAAAGAGATTTTTTTTTGTATTTTCAATGTTTAAGAGCAAAGTGCACTAAACTAAATGAAAACTAATGAGACAAGCAATTTGAGAGGCGATAGAAAAAGAGAAAAACAATCAAATTTCACTCAATGCAAGCACACAATCAGACCTCAAATTGACAAAAAGTCCCTCAAATCAAAAGATACTCAAAGACTCAAATGAACCATGTAATCTAGGCCCAAAGCGAGACAAGGCAGAATTCGAATGAAGAAGGAGTCAATAACTCAAATAACGCAATAAAACGATAAACAACCACCAAACGAATGCAGAGAAGCAATCACAAAGTTCACTGAACAGACAGAAACCACAAACTCCCAAGGGAGGCTCGACGCACAATAGCACCTAGATGCCCTAGGGCTAAAATGTAAAATCGATAGAAACGGGAAAACAACCAAAGGATGAAGGTCACAGTCAGTCAAACAAGGCTCCAGAACACTCAGGCAGTCGAAAAAATGAGACAAAATTCACAGATCAAGCTTAGAGAGCTCAAAACTAAGCAAACCCTAGCGCTTCACAGCATTGGCGCGACTGTCGGGCTGAAACTGGCGCCATAACAGAATTGGCGCGGGTAGGAAACTGGCAACTAGCGCCAATTGGTGCGACTGTCACGCTAATAAGCACGCCAGTCAAGTTTTCTATGCAAAAATAAAAAATAAGCAATCCAAGAAGTAGACCAGTGATGTTGGAGCTCAAACAAAAAGCCAAAGACACAAAAAGAGCCAGCCAAAAGAGTTGATCAAGCAAACAAAGTCAAGAATCGATCGAAAGACAAGACAATACTCCAAGTGCTCAGTTCATAAACTAGACCGGAGATTGACTGAAGCAGCATTGATCTACTTTCGCTAATGCAGAGCAAGAGCGTTTCGAAGGCTATCTGGCTAACTTCAGGCTCCGTCTGTAGTTTATAAAGCAAACAACAAGCTAACTCCCCAGTGGAGTCGCCAATTTGTTGTAGAGGTAAATCCCCTCTGCGGACAGAGGCGATCCCTACTAGCCCAGATCGGGTCTAGCAACAATCGTATCACGCTAAGGTGCAAGTTCCTAATTGCAATAGACCAAATTGTGACGAAGGCCTACCTCAAGTCCAACGCTGTTGTTCGTAGAGAAGATGGCGCTCCCGTTTCCTTGCTCCAGCAGATCACAATCCTCTCGCTTGCCGCGATTGAACACCTGCACACACAAGAAACACGACAAACACAAGCGTAAAACCCGATATATGCAATTATGTGTCAGTCAGAGAAGACACAACTCATGATCATAATGAACAATACGAGTGGAACCATAACCAATAGTCGCTTATCATTAATTCATACAAAGGAAAATACAACTTGGCCCTGACGTTGAACCTTCCTTCGGCGGGTCGTCAACGGAATACGTCTCGGTAAAGCTTGTCGGGAATGGGGACAAGCCTCTCTCTTCGATCGTCAATCTCCTTGCTATGGATTTGGCACTATGAGGACTATCAAAGCTCTTGCAGCATTCTTTGGGCTATGAGGGCTCTTGGAGATTAGCTTGCAAAGGGAAATGGCAAGCTTATATAGATGGTGGAAGAGGAGTTGGGATCCCTACAATCATGGGATTGGCCCTATCCTCAAGGAAGCTTCCATGAGAGGTGGAAAACTACTTCCTCTACATGGAAATTCGGAGCCAAACGTCCCAACTCAATTTAGAGACCAGTTCAGGAGTTGGTTGGAGTCAATCTTCCGCCATTTATTTTTAAAAAACACCCTTTATTAAGCCTGGCGTGAGTGCGACTCTGAGACAAAGTGCCAATTGGTGCACCCTCTTTGGAAGATTTCCCCCATTGGCGCGGGTATAACACTGGATAGTTGCGCCAAGGATGAAAAGGCTATTTTTAGGGTTTTTCACAAGGAGATGTCTTCAGGGGAATGAAAGTCCATGTCTAGGGGAATGCCATGAAAGTGTTTTCAAATCATGTCACTGCTTACAGGTCATGGAATAAGCCCTCCAATGTGTGGGACAAGGAATTGCAGGGACGGTGACAAATTGCTATGTAACACGCCGATAAAGGAAATTAACACTGGGCCCCACACTCATTGGTGTAGAAATTTGCTGAATAATGATTAATTATTCACCGAGACTATCCTGATCACATACAATTCGAATTTATATGCAGCACATAATCTCTTCCACTCAGATCATCACACATGCGGAAATAAAATCAAGCGATAACACATCAAATCATCATACACATTAACACAGTATGTATGGGGAAAGCTTATAGCTGAAAACCCCGTAGCTATTGTGTATATTATAATGGAGAAATCAAGTAACAAACTCGAGTACAATACTCCTCACAAGTACTCGGTACTTTCTCATACGATTACCCACAATCTAGCTCGCTTTGAATAGGTTACTCGGTTCAAAAACTCACCGCCAATTTCCTTGCCTCTATTGCGCAATCCGGGCTCGTCTATATAGAGATCCAATGTTCGAATCTCCTTGGCTTGACCGCGCAATTGTCATGGACAAATCCTCCAAGTGTGGTGCAAATCTCATGCACAACCGATGTCGCCACTCGATAGCTAACTCCACCCTTTCATCTACCTCTTTCACTCGGTCTCCACCGAACCGATCATGCACTCGTAGTGAACTGATGTGTTCTTGAGTTGAATAATGAGTTACTAATTAATGAATTAAATAATATTTAATTCACTCCACTCATAACTAATTGATTAGCTAGTTAAACTAATCTCAACTAGTTCAACTAAAATAAACGAACACAACTCCACTATCTGTCTCATTAACTCCACCAAACTTCGCCACCGAAGTCCTAATCGAAGTCAACCATGCATGATGCCATCAAACCCTTGGGAATAGCGTAATTCCTCTTTTCAGATGCATGAGCCACTTCGTAGCTCGAATTGAAGTGCTCCAAGAGAGTAAACTGTTGTTTAGAGTCCAAATATTATTAAGGGTAAATAATATTTGACTTCCCTATTTTTTAGGATAGGCAGTCTAAAAATAGACATCGACCTCTTCGACCTAAAAATAGAGTCTCATCTATTTTTACCAACATGACCAATGCTCCAAGAATCTCAAACTGGAATCCCCGAACCATGCTCCATATGTCTAAAAATAGACATAGTCTAAAAATAGATTTTGCGCCAGAATTTGCCTGCTGGCCCACTTGGTGAAGGCGACTTCATTTCACCAAGTTCCATCATCTTGTTGCATTTTCAACACTCCCTCTTAGCAAGATATGGATTATCTGCAACCCCTATCCTGCCTCTGTGGAATTCGAACTTGCTCCTGGTGAGCGCCTTCGTCAGGATGTCGGCATCCTGATCCTCCGTGGGAACATACGAAAGCATCATGATTCTCCGCTGAACACAATCTCTGATATGATGGTACCTGATGTCGATGTGTTTGGACCTATCATGAAATACTGGATTAGCCGAGAGTTTAATGCAACTCTGGTTATCACAGTAGATCACTGTAGGCTCCAAATGCAACTTGAACAATCCTGCGAGGATCTTCCTCATCCAAATAGCCTCGCATGCAGCCAAGCTAGCTACCATGTACTCGGCCTCTGCTGAACTGAGTGCCACGGATCTCTGCTTCCTGCTGTACCAGGAAACTGCTATCGACCCAATGCTGAAAACTCCTCCAGATGTGCTCTTCCGGTCCGTTGGGCTCCCTTCCCAATCTGCATCAGTGAAGCCAGAAAGCTTCGCTCCATCCTCCTGTCGTACCATAGACCATATCCCGATGTGCCTCTAATATAGCGCAATACATGCTTTCCTGCCTTCCAAAAGAGCTTGGTAGGCTTAACCATAGCTTGCGAAAGCTGGTTAACTGCATAGCATATATCGGGTCGTGTATTGACCAGATACATAAGCGACCCCACCAATTGTCAATAGACAGTGGCATCCACTACCTCTGCTAAAGTAGCATCCTCCTTCCTCCAACCACCAGGAAGAGGAGTGTCAACAAGCTTGCAGCCTTGCATGTTGAACCTCTCCAAAATCTCCCGAGCATACTTGCCCTGAGAAACAAACAGTCCTCCGCTGCGCTGCCAAATCTCCAATCCCAGGAAATAATGAAGGATGCCCAAGTCCTTCATCTTAAACTCTCGTGCAAGATCCTCCTTGCATGAAAGTATCAACTGCTCATCGCCAGTCAAAATCAGATCATCTACATACAGTACGATGATCAACAGCTTCCCCTCCACCACAATCTGGTACAGGTTTGGATCCGCCTCACTCTTGGAGAATCCAAGCCCGGTGAAGTAGCTGTCTATCCCAGTGTACCAAGCACGAGGTGCTTGCTTCAGCCCGTACAGTGCTCTCTTGAGTCGGCACACATGCGACTCACTGCTGAAGATCTCAAAACCTTCAGGCTGCTCTATGTACACCTCCTACTCAATAACTCCATTGAGGAACGCAGTCTTCACATCCATCTGATGAATGTGCCACCCCATCTGCGCCGAGAGAGCAAGGATCGTCCGTATGGAAGAGTACCTTGCGACAGGTGCAAAAGTCTCCTCATAGTCAATCCCCTCGATCTGTGAGAAGCCACGGGCGACAAATCTCGCCTTGTACTTCTCCACACTCCCGTCAGCCGCCTGCTTCACCTTGTAGATCCATCGCGAACCTACAACTGATTTCCCAACCGGTCTTGGGACAATCTCCCGTGCACTGTTCCTGATGATCGAATCATATTCTTCGATCATGGCATCAACCCATGCGGGTTCCTCCACAGCTTCCTCAAAAGAGGATGGCTCTGTCACAACACATTGACTCATAAGAGCCATGTATCCAGTGTACCGATCCGGTGACTGTCTCTGTCTGCGCTGTGCCGTAGGTGGTCCTACAACCTTCTCTGCATCCCGAGCCAGTCGCTCAGCTTCTGTAGTGCGCATGCGCCCTCTGATGGTTGGCGCTGCCTGGGTGGTTTCTTCCACCTCCCGAACCTCCTCTTGTGGCTGATCCACATCCGGAAGCTCCTCCTTAGGAACTAACAGCTCCTCATCTGCATGCAAGTGTAGCTCCCTCTCAAGCGAACACCGCATGGCTTTCTCCTCCTGAAATTTTATATCCCGTCGCACAACAGTCTTGCGACTGTCTGGCACATACACCCGATAGTTGTGAGGTGTATCAGTGTACCCCACAAATATTCCAACTTCAGCAGTTGGATCCAGCTTCCTTCTCGCATCCTTCGCCACATGCATGTAGACAGGAGATCCGAAAATCCGCAAATGGGAAATATCAGGCCTCTTGCCAGAATAAGCCTCCTCTGGTGTACTCATGCCAAGAACCTTGTGAGGACAACGATTCTGCACATACACTGTTGTATTGCATGCCTCAGCCCACAAGTGAAGGGGTAGGCCCTGATCATGCAACATCGCCCGTGCAGCACCCACGATCGTTCTGTTCTTCCGCTCAACCACCCCATTCTGCTGTGGGTTATGGGGTGCGATGAGCTCTCTCCGAATCCCTTCTGCGCTGCAGAACTCCTTGAATTCAGCCGAGATGAATTCACCACCGTTATCACCCCTTAGAGCAATCACCTTCTTCCCCGACTCCTTCTCGACCAGTGCTTTAAACTCACAGAACTTCGCGAATGTATCGCTCTTCTTCTGCATGAAGAAGATCCAGCACTTTTGAGAGAAATCATCAACAAAGATCACATAATACCTGTGCTTTGCTGTCGAAGCAACTGAGAAAGGACCACACACGTCTGTGTGAACTCTCTCAAGGATCGCCGTGGCGCGACTATCCTTCTCGTGAAAGGTGGCTTTCACATACTTCCCTAAAGTACACCCCTTGCACTGATCTGACTGCGCAAGGGTGCCCTTAGGAAGTCCAGTAGAAATCTGCTGCAGAATCTTCAAAGCTCCATGGTGAAGGTGGCCCAATCTCCTGTGCCACAGTTCTCCCTCATCATCCCGGCTCACCACTTCTCTCGCTTTGCATGCCATAGCTGCGCAGCCATCTACCTGCAACTGATAAAGGTTCTTGGTTCGAACCCCTATCTTTCGGGTCTCTCCAGTAGTCTTACTGCGCAGGAAGGCTTTTCCTTCGCTGAAGACCACATCATACCCCTTATCCTCCAACATCGCTACTGAAATCAGGTTCTTCTTCAATCCAGGTACATGCATGACATCCTTTAATACAAAGGGTTTACCAGACTCCCTCTGAAAGGATATGGTATCGATACCAGTCGCACTGTATCTACCATCATCGCCCATCTCGATGTGCACACCCAATTCTTTGTCCTCCAGATCTGAGAACAAATCCCAATCTCCCGTCATATGAAATGACGCACCGCTGTCCAAGAACCATACCAATCCCATCACACTTGAAACCAAGCATGCGATCAGTGAAAATTCAAGCTTGAACTGTGAAGCCAAAGCTTCTCCATCTGCAGATCTTCCCGCTTGCTTGTTCTTCTTCTTCTTTGGACAATTGGTAGCATAATGTCCGTGATCATGGCAGTGAAAACACTTCACTTTCGCCATATCCCGCTTCTTGCCCTTTGCACCAGAATGAGAGGTTTTCTTACCCTTCCCCTTCTTTGCTTTGGCAACCAAAGCGCAATTTTCTTCATCAGCTCCCTTTGATGAAGATCCATCACGAGTAGTCCTCCTTATCTCCTCCTGCATGAGATCCGCCCAAAGGCGTTCCCATCCCGACAGCTTCTCCCGACCATTGACACTATCTTGATATGAGTGCCAAGCCTTCGGAAGACTAAGGAGAGCCAGGTCGACCATGTCCTCGTCTTCGACAGTCACCCCCACACTTCCCAGCTCATCTCTGCATTGAGTGAACTTCGTGAGGTATTTGGCGACACTGTCGCCTTTCTCCATCTTGATGTTCCTGAGCTTATCTTTGAGCGCCAGCTTCCTTTGGTCGCTCTTACTCTGGAATAGATCCGTCAAAGCTTTCCACATTAAATATGGAGTAGCCTTTCCATGCAGGCCGGATACAATATGATCCTTGACGCCCTCCAACAGGATCCTTCGACACTTCGCCATCTTCTTTTGCCATGCTTCGACTTCAGCAGGATCAGTGGGCTTTTGGACATCCGTATCTATGAACTCCTTTAGACCATTATCTTCTAATACTGCTTCCATGCGATCCTTCCATGCAACATAATTCGAACTGCCTTCAAGAGCATATTCGAGTCGCAAACCGTTGAAAGACATTTTCAACATTGGCACCAAGAAAACAAAACTGCTGCAAAATTTCGAATTCCACCTCAAAGCTCAACCGCTCTAGATCTGTGAGAACAAATTATTTCTAGCACAGAGATTGACTGCAAGGGGCATTTACCAGACCTTTCACTTTCCGAAGAAAGATGAATCCTGAGGCTACCTGGCCCGCATGCAGACTCTGTCTACCGAAATAAGTTTGTAATCACTGTGATGATCAATATCTGCTTCAATAGCTCCGATACCATGTAGAAATTTTTTGAATAATGATTAATTATCCACCGAGACTATCCCGATCACATACAATTCGAATTTATATGCAACACATAATCTCTTCCACTCAGATCATCAAACATGCGGAAATAAAATCAAGCGATAACACATCAAATCATCATACACATTAGCACAGTATGTATGGGGAAAGCTTATAGCTGAAAACCCCGCAGCTATTGTGTATATTATAATGGAGAAATCAAGTAACAAACTCAATACAATACTCCTCACAAGTACTCAGTACTTTCTCATACAGTTACCCACAATCTAGCTCAGTTTTGAACAGGTTACTGGTTCAAAACTCACCGCCAATTGCCTTGCCTCTATTGCGCAATCCAGGCCTATCTATATAGAGATCCAAGGTTTGAATCTCCTTGGCTTGACAGCGCAATCATCATGGGCAATTCCTCCAAGTGTGGTGCAAATCTCATGCACAACTGATGTCGCCACTGATAGCTAACTCCACCCTTTCATCTACCTCTTTCACCGGTCTCCACTGAACTGATCATGCACTGTAGTGAACTGATGTGTTCTTGAGTTGAATAATGAGTTACTAATTAATGAATTAAATAATATTTAATTCACTCCACTCATAACTAATTGATTAGCTAGTTAAACTAATCTCAACTAGCTCAACTAAAATAAACAGAACACAACTCCACTAGCTGTCTCATTAACTCCACCAAACTTCTGCCACTGAAGTCCTAACTGAAGTCAACCATGCATGATGCCATCAAACCCTTGGGAATAGAGTAATTCCTCTGTCAGATGCATGAGCCACTTCCAAGGCTCGAACTGAAGTGCTCCAAGAGAGTAAACTGTTGTTTAGAGTCCAAATATTATTAAGGGTAAATAATATTTGACTTCCCTATTTTTAGGAGAGGCAGTCTAAAAATAGACTTCGACCTCTTCGACCTAAAAATAGAGTCTCATCTATTTTTACCAACATGACCAATGCTCCAAGAATCTCAAACTGGAATCCCCGAACCATGCTCCATATGTCTAAAAATAGACTTTGCGCCAGAATTTGCCTGCGGGCCCACTTGGTGAAGGCAACTTCATTTCACCAAGCTCCATCATCTTGCTGCATTTTCAAAAATTGGCGCTCTGTCTCAGTGAGCTATCCGCAATGAGTTGTTTTTGGAAACTTTTTTAAACATATAAGTGAAGTTTCCAAGCTAACCACTTCGTGAGTGAGTTAGCTTGGGTTGTTCGATTGAATAACGTCGAGCACCTTCCTTTGGCTTCTTGTTTCCTCCTTTTGGGGCAACCTCCCAAAGGATAAGGCTTCCCTTACACCATTTGAGGGATCTCAACCTCCTCCTCTCCTTCTATAAATACAACTCTCTCATATAGATGCAGCTAGCTGAATAGGAATTGCTGAACATTTTTGTTGAAACAGTCTGATATAGCTGGTGTGAGATAGAGCAGAGACAGAAACCCTTGTCGAGGAGAGCTTAGGCTTATTACTGACATTTCGTCCCAAATTCCTCGTAGATATAAAACGAGGACTCATTCAAGCTGGACTGTAGAAGGAACGATCATAATCAGTTCTCTCGTCATCTTTCTTTCTCTCTATCTCTTTATATATTGATCTTGGTTTCATCTTATGTTGATGTATTCTCTTCTAATCATTCGAGTTATCCATGACTATTCTAGCAGGTTCAAGAATGCTATTATTCTGTGTCGCTCATTGTCATGTGATGATACATCTGAAACAACTCAAATACATGTTGCATTACCGATGCCCGTGACGTCGGCAGACAGAGATGGGGAGGCAGGCTCTCTGATTCAGCAATAAACATTCGGATCTGTGAGTTGAATAATGTATCCGTCGAACCTGGACGGAACAACAAAACCGTCACATTAGCATGTCCTCTTGCTGCTAGACCCACCCTAGGGCTAGAGGGATTTCCTTTGTCCACAGAGTGGATTTACCTACACAAAAAAGTTGGCAACTCCGCTGGGGGCCAGTGTGTGTTTGTTGTCTCATTGTTTGTTGAGCGTTTGACTTGTCGAGTCGACTTTGGTCGTTTGATTACTTTTCTGATTTTTTTGACTGTTTTAAACCATCTTGTTCAGTTCCAGAGTGTCAAGTCTGACCTTTGCTCAGTGGTTTTATATTTTTCCCATAGTTTCCTAGCTTGGTGCAGTTTTTCCTTGAACAGTCGCGCCAATTGGCGCTTGTTTCTTTTGTCACAGGTGCGCCAACCCATATTAGGTGCAGATTACAGCCTAACAGTAGCGCCGAATCTAATAGGATTTGATTTAACCTCTTTTATGTGTTTTTGTCAGTAGTTCTTGACTCTGGATTGGTTCTTTGCCTGGCAATTGGTCTTCTGATATTGTTTTGAATCTGTAGTCTCGGTCTTCTCAACATTTTTCCATTATCATATCAGTGGATTTTCGTAGCCCTAGGGTTTCTAGGTGTCTTGTGCTATTTGTTTGGCCTTCTCCTCACTGAGCCTTCTGAGTGAAGTTCGAGTCACTTTGATTTTTGTCATTTCAATTCGTTGACTGATTGTGTCAGTCTTTCTCGATTCTTCGTGTCTTTGGTTTGTTGGATGATCGCTTTTGTTTTCGTTTGACTCTCCATTTCATCACTTTGAGCATAGATCACATTATTCATTGGATCGTTTAGAAAGCATTTTGTTTGCTTGGAAGAGTGCATCCTTGTTTTGAGTGTGTTTTATGTTTGTATTGCATTTGATTTATTGGTTTTAGATCTCTACATTCGTAGTGCTCAAAACTAGTGTGTGCTTTGCTTTTTAGTGTAACAGTGCATTGTGTGCTTCATTCATCTAAAAAAGAAAAAAAAATTGCATTCTTTCACTTGAATCGGAAATGAAAAGTTCTTTTGCATAAATAGCTCTTAGCGAACTAGGAAAGAGTTTTCGTTTTCTCGTTTGGTTGTATTAGATGCATTAGTGAAATTATTCTTGTGTTTTCGTTGATTGCTGCTTTGTTAAAGATTCCTATCCTTCTCTTCGCTAGCATTAATTGAATGGAAATGATGTTATTTTTCATGTAGTATGCATTTAGGAATTCAAGATCACATTCGGTAAGGCCTTGAAATTGAAACATTAATTCAAGATCAGGCTTAAAATAAATTCAATCAACCTAAGGAAGCATTGAAACCTAATGCACATATTTTAGAGGTATAGGCTAGTGACGTGTTCCAGGGTTGTTAAACCTAGTAGTTTTCGTTCGCCATCTGGCATTAGGAAACACTAGTACGGACTTGTGCTCCCCGTACCGTTGCGTATATAAAGGGAGACCCTCATAGGTTGCAATCCTTTATCCACAGGAATCAGAGTCTGCCACCCTGTAACCATGATACACCGAACACAACATTCAAGGAGACTACTTGCACGTACGTCAAGTCCTTGGTCATTTCTCTTTAATTTGATCACCAAGGTCTATATGGCAGTTCACGGACACTTGGTACACCCTCTTGCTTAGATTACCTGAGTAGTCATTTTGGTATTTTCGTGACTCTCTAAAATTGAAAAGATCATCGAGCACTTATCCTTTCGCGCTTGTCTTAACTTGAAAGTGATAGAGTCACCTTTTTCCTGTTTCTCGACTCTTAAAATATGAAACGACAGAGTTTTGTTTCAATTTCTTAAATTATTAACTACCCATGAAATCTTCCTGGTTAAAGTTATCTTCCTTAGTGTTTTTGTTTTTCGGTTGTTTCCAATGGCAACATTTCTGGAGTTTACCAACCAAGGAATCCCCTCCGAAGGGAATCTTGGTCCTTTTCCTGCTTTTGGGAATGTTGGTGCTCCTTATATGGCAACGTTGTCCCTTCCAGGGTTAACTGTTGGTTTGCCTGTGTGGTTATTCTCGACCTCTGTGGTCACGAGTATTACGCCCTCTGTACAAGCATCTCCTCCACCTGAACAACATCGTGTTGATTCTAAGGTGGACCTCTCCCTTCTTCGCCTATTTCTTCATCCTCCTCTTCTACTTTGCCTGGTGAAAGTCTGGATTCTAGTAACCCGGTGGCTAAGAAGAAGAAGAAGAAGACGAAAACAAAGAAGACAGATAAGAGAGAGGCCAAATCTACAACTACTGCGCCTAAGACACCTTCCCTTGATGAACCATCCAACCTTCCACGGAAAGTCAAATTCCCTTGAATTTTGTGCAAAGGTGACTACCTTCTTCGAGAATGCCCTGGCATTCCCAAGGTACTTGAAGTATGGTTTGATGGTCGTCCGCCGTTGCCTTTGACTTCCGGAAATCATATTGGTGGCACATCTTCGATTAGCCCATGATAAGACTCATAAGAAATAGGGTAAGATTACCAATCCCTATAATTTGTGTGAAGGGCATCATCTGATTCACCTTTTTCCGTATATGGATGAAGCTATGAGAGTGTTGGACAATGCTGATGTTTTTGCACCCTGCCTTCTGGTTGGTTACTAGAATCTTTCTTCGAGTCCTCCGCTAGTTGATTCAACGATTGGTCAAGATTCATCCTTAGTCGATCCCGTTCCCTTGGTAATTCAAATTCACGAATCCATTCCCAACCAACCATTGGTCGTGGAATCGTTCGATCTGATTCCGCCTATGGTTCATCAAGTCTTTTTCGTCGAGAGTGGATCTCTTCCCCCTCACGTTTTGATTGTTTCTTCAGATTCCTCGGACTTGGAGAAATATCCTCTCGTCCCTATGACTCAATAAGTTTCTCTTCCTGCTCCCATGTCTGTGGTCCAAGAAGATACTTCTCTTGCTCTGGTAACACCAGGGGATGACCATCTCAGTTTAATGGTACCCTCTCCAAGTAGTTTGGTTTCTTCCTTCGATTGGAGTTGATTTGAGGGATATCGCTTTCTTTCTTATGTACCTTTTGAGATCACGGTACAGGCCTTCGATATGGTTGTACCTAGCACGATTATAGATGAAGGTGCATCTGTTAGTATTATATCTTCGACTAATTGGCAAGCTTTTGTTTCTGCACCGCTTGTTCCTATTACGCAGAATAAGTTCAAAAAATATGTATGTTTAGGTTACATTCTAAGACATCATGTCTCTAAAAAATATGTGAAAATAAAACCTAGGTGTCTACTCGACGTGATGCTCATGATAACACGTCACTGCTCATACAAGCCGCCTCAGCAAGAGGTGAACATGGTTTGACACCCCTGTAGTGTGTCTCTGGTATGCATGAGGAACATCATCGAATCACACATAGTCCAAGATCCCACGGGAGGTTCCCTCCAAGTTTCGTATGATTTCCTCCTCCTCGCCTCCCTCACCATGAGAGGCCACATCAAAGTCGCGAGGAATCTGTTGCGCTATTGGGGACATACCTGCAGGTCTCTCTGGGTGAACATCTGCAATTACATGGATTAATGTTAGAACATGCATAACAAAAAAAATCATAATGCTCATCAAAATAAAAAGAATGAGTCTTACCTTGTACTTCATCCCAATCCTCTCCTTCCGGGAGTGAGAGATCTGCATCACTATTGAAATATGTGCCAGAGTAGGGCTATTCCTCCATGACGATCAATTGTTGGCAGAGCCACTCAAAGAAATCCAGTCTCCAGGATATCTGTTGACCGCCCCCTGACCTTGGCATCAGAGCTACCCAACGGGCCCTCCGTGGCTCTTAGGCTGGGGGTGTTGGAACTATTACCTCCTGACGCTAGAAGATTGGTAGTCGTTCCAAGATGAATGATACCAATATGGACCCGTAGTCGAACTGCTTCGGCTCGGTTTTATTGCATTTTGTCAGTTGACAATTCATGTTGATTGTTACCACCTCTGCCCAGTTGTATAGGGTCGATGCCATGCAATCTACAACAAGAAGTAGTTGTGTTTTTGTGGCCTCGTGTGATGGTGTGCAACACTACCTTTAGTGCCAAATCCGGAATAGTTTGGATGTCCACTTTTCCGCTTCCCGATCCTTTCCTTGCCCCTGGGAACACCCTGTCTATAACCATACTCATGCTCTCCATTGAGGGCCAGGTGTTGGTCAGGATTGGTACTGCCCCCCTCCACGACAGTCTGGTTATGAAATAAATCTCTGAGACTTCAATCTCAAGTTCCTGGTCATGAATAATGAATTTTTCCTGATTAATGTCCCAAACATTGATCAATGACTGCAACAGCTCTAGTTGAGCTCTGAGACATGGTGCCATGAAAAATTTCTTGATCCCGCAATCTCTGAGAGCTTCCATGCATCTCCTGTTGCCCATGGCTTCCTCATCTTCTTCATTGTGTTCTCATTCTTTCCATTTGATCACCATTTTGTCTTTTCACACTTGCAAAAACATCCATATGATTGTCATTAGCCAAATCCAAAACTTTTGAATAGTTAAATTGGGCCTGCTTGTTTAAAATTACATGCTAAAATTGACTGCCGCAAACAATCACGCCAATTGGCGTGCCCCCGTTCAAATTTTAGGCTAGTTGGCGCGAGTCCGTGCCCGATACCCGCGCCAACCGTCGCGCCCTAATTTTTGAAAAATCCTCCCATAGATCTACAAAAAAGGGATTGCAGGTAGTGAAAAAGTGATCAAAATGCAGGAAAAGATGTAAGCTCTTACCTGGAACTGACGGATTCACGATTGGTCTTCCGGATTGCCTGCTGTCAATGCCACAAAATCGCAGTGAAAAAGGGTAACAAATTTCTCACAAGAGGTAAAAGTGAAAAGTAATCTATTTTTTACCATATTTGGCATTTTATGGCACCTTCAAAGCCTAGTTCTGCTGTGTTTTGAAGAATGTTTGCTCAGTGCTGTTAATTGTTGACTAAGAAGAAGACGGGTTCATTCATTCTCTTGACAATAAACTCGAGTTTTGACTTCCTGTGCGCCCTGTCAAAGTAACAAAGTTTCTTTCTTCCCCTCTCGGCTGGTCCGGGGCTACAAGTCATTGTTTGGAGTCATCTTTCAACTCTTTTTTAACTCTCTAAAATTGAAAAGATCGTCGAGACTCTTGTCGTTTTGAACTTGTTAAATGGCTACGAAACAATATCTACCTAGTATACGTTTACCCCTTTTTCTGGCTGGGATAGATTATTTACGAAAAAGGAATACCTTAGCCTATCTCGACTAAGAGGTTCTCTCAGAGACAATTTTTTAACTTTTCGGATCTGTGAGACTATCTACGAAAAGGGATTGTTGGAGTTTTCTTTTCTGCTTCTTTTCAAACTCTCTAAACATGAAAAGATGTCGAATTATTCCTTTTTTAGACTCATTAAACCCTAAATAACATCTGAAACCATCACCATGACGTCACCTCCTTCCTCCTTCCTAGGGCTCGTAAAATGTACTATGATGGATTTTTCTGAAGGAAAAACTTAAATGACAAGCATATGTTATCCCCTTCAAGCTTAATTTATAGAAATAATTGGGGTGCTCGCTAGCAATGGTGGGAAGATAAGACTACAGGTTCAATAGTCACAGCGGCGAGTATCTCGACTCTTGGTTCTACAATGCCTCTTTTTTTCCCAAGTAGGTAACTCCGGGTTGCGGCTCCTTGTCTGTTCGTCGCCCCAACCTCCTGGGTTTAGGTATATGTTGTAACCTCATATGCAATGGGCATCATCCTTGCGCTGTATTGATCTTGTAGGTCAATAAAATGCGCCAAATCCAGAGTTGTGTCACTGATATGTTTAAGAGAAGTGTTCCTTTGTAGTGTTCAACCTCCCTTTGATCCTCTTTTTGGTCTTGATTCATTATCATCATGTTTCTCTGTCTCGTGTCGATGATGTGGGAAACATTATGGCCCTCCTTCGACCGGGTCACTTCCTGTCTACTTCAGCTCATTATCCAGGAAGTTGATCTAGAGACTCCTTTTCGGTAACTTGGATTTTGCATGCCTCAATGGCAAGTTATTTGCATTCGACGAAAGTTCCACATCATTGGGCTTCGATCGAGTGATTCTGCAGGTTTTCGATACCAGATCACTGTTCACTTTCCATGGATTTTACTAGTTGTGCCTTGAGAGCCATTGTACTTATTGGTGGTTTCTCTCATGCCTGTTAACAACTTTCATCATTGGCTGGTAATTAGGTGACTTTCTTTCATGTTCGACTTCAGCTCACATATTCGCATGCTTAAATTTGTACTTTTTCGGGTCGATATGGAGCGCAAGACCCTGGGTTTTGTCTGATAAGATCTAGGATGCAAGATATTTTTTTTTTTATCATGACTATATGCATGACTCTTTTAATTAGATGGTTGCGAGCATACCAGAGTCTATTTGTTGATCCTTATTTCTGGATGGCTGCGTCCATACCTCGGATCTCAGTTTTTATGTACTTTATTATGGATGGTTGCGCCCATGCCACCTGTTCATGGTTATTTAAGACTTCAATCTCAAGTTCTTGGTCATGAATAATGAATTTTTCCTGATCAACGTCCTAAACACTGATCAAGTATTGCAACATCTCCGGTTGAGCTCTGAGACATAGTGCCATGAAGAATTTCTTGATCCCACAATCTCTGAGAGCTTCCATGCATCTCCTGTTTCCCATGGCTTCCTCATCTTCTTCAGTGTGTTCTCTTTCTATCCTTCGATCACCATTTTGTCTTTTCACACCTCCAAAAACATCCATGTGGTTGTCATTAGCCAAACCCAAAACTTTTGAATAGTTAAATTGGGCCTGCTTGTTTAAAATTACATGCTAAAATTGACTGCCGCAAACAATCACGCCAATTGGCGTGCCCCTGTTCAAATTTTAGGCTAGTTGGCGCGAGTTCGTGCCCGATACCCGCGCGCCAACCGTCGCGCCCTAATTTTTGAAAAATCCTACAACAGATCTACAAAAAAGGGATTGCAGGTAGTGAAAAAGTAATCAAAATGCAGGAAAAGATGTAAGCTCTTACCTGGAACTGACGGATTCATGATTGGTCTTTTGGATTGCCCGTTGTCAACGCCGCAAAATCGCAGTGAAAAAGGGCAACAAATTTATCACAAGAGGTAAAAGTGAAAAGTAATTTATTTTTTACCATATTTGGCATTTTATAACTTTTCAAAACCCTAATTGGGTTTTAAAGCGTATTTTTCAATTATTTCACTATGTTATTTCGAGAAATGGGTTTTACGTGCGTCTCTTGTGCAACGACAGGTTTTCAACATGACAACAATGAAGTAACGAGTTGTATTTTATACTTTTTTCGAACTCGGTGAGAACACAAAAAAGTCATTATTGGAGTCATATTTCAACTCTTTTTTAACTCTCTAAAATTGAAAATATTGTCGAGACTCTTGTCGTTTTGAACTCGTTAAATGGCTACGAAACAATATCTACCCAGTATATGTTTACCCCTTTTTCAGGCTGGGATAGATTATTTACGAAAAAGGAATACCTTAGCTTATCAGGACTAAGAGGTTCTCTTAGACACAATTTTCTACCTTTTCGGATCTGTGAGACTATCTACGAAAAGGGATTGCTGTAGTTTTCTTTTCTACTTATTTTTAAACTCTCTAAACATGAAAAGATGTCGAATTCTTCCTTTGTCAGACTCGTTAAACCCTAAATGACATCAGAAACCATCACCATGACGTCAACTCCTTCCTCCTTCCTAGGGTTCGTAAAATGTACTAGGATGGATTTTTCTGAAGGAAAAAATTAAATGACAAGCATATGTTATCCCCTTCAAGCTTGTTTTCCAGAAATAATTGGGGTACTCGCTAGCAATGGTGGGGAAAATGGAACCAATTCTTAGTCATGTCGACAATATGTCGCTCTTGAACATGACACTCATCTGCATTCGTGTCGGGTTGGGGACATCTCATTTCGTCATTTTTTCCTCCATGGGTTTGGGTAATCTGTTTTGACCTCTCATCTACTCTTTGCCACATCATCATGACCTCAGATCCCTTGATGTCAAATACTGCCAAATCCAGACTTGTGTCAATGATATGTTCAAGAGAAGTTCGCCTTTGTATTTTTCAACCTCCCTTTGATCCTCTTTTTGGTCTTGATTCACTATCATCATGTTTCTCTATCTCGTGTCGATGATGTGGGAAACATTATGGCCCTCCTTCGACCGGGTCACTTCTTGTCGACTTCAGCTCATTATCCAGGAAGTTGATCTAGAGACTCCCTTTCGGTACCTTGGAGTTTTCATGCCTCAATGGAAAGTTCTTTGCGTTCGACGGCAGGTCCACATCATTGGCCTTCGATCGAGTGATTCTGCGGGTTTTCGACACTGGATCATTGTTCACTTTCCATGGATTGTACTAGTTGTACCTTGAGAGCCATTGTCATTATTGGTGGTTTCTCTCGTGCCTGTTAACAACTTTCATCATTGGCTGGTAATTAGGTGACTTTCTTGTATTTTCGACTTCAGTTCACGTATTCGCATGCTTAAATTTGTACTTGTTCGAGTCGAGATGGAGCGTAAGACCCTGGGTTTTGTCTGATAAGATCCAGGATGCGAGATATTTTGGTTTATCATGACTATATGCATGACTCTTTTAATTGGATGGTTGTGACCATACCTGAGTCTATTTGTTGATCCTTATTTCTGGATGGCTGCATCCATACCTCGGATTTCAGTTTTTATGTACTTTATTATGGATGGTTGCGCCCATGCCACATGTTCATGGTCATCTGAGACTTCAATCTCAAGTTCCTGGTCATGAATAATGAATTTTTCTTGATCAACGTCCCAAACACTTATAAAGTACTGCAAGAACTCTGGTTGAGCTCTGAGACATGGTGCCATGAATAATTTCTTGATCCCGCAATCTCTGAGAGCTTCCATGCATCTCCTGTTTCCCATGGCTTCCTCATCTTCTTCACTGTGTTCTCATTCTTTCCTTCGATCACCATTTTGCCTTTTCACACCTGTAAAAACATCCATATGGTTGTCATTAGCCAAATCCAAAACTTTTGAATAGTTAAATTGGGGCTTCTTGTTTAAAATTACATGCTAAAATTGACTGCCGCAAACAATCACGCTAATTGGCGTGCCCCCGTTCAAATTTTAGGCTAGTTGGCGCGAGTCTGTGCCCGATACCCGCGCCAACCGCCGCGCCCTAATTTTTTCAAAATCCTCCCATAGATACAAAAAAGGGATTGCAGGTAGTGAAAAATTAATCAAAATGCAGGAAAAGATGTAAGCTCTTACCTGGAACTGATGGATTCACGATTGGTCTTTCGGATGGCCCACTGTCAATGCCGCAAAATCGCAGTGAAAAAGGGTAACAAATTTCTCACAAGAGGTAAAAGTGAAAAGTAATTTATTTTTTACCATATTTGGCATTTTATAACATTTCAAAACCCTAATTGTGTTTTAAAGCATATTTTTCAATTATTTCGCTCTGTTATTTCTAGAAATGGGTTTTACGTGCGTCTCTTGTGTAGCGATAGGTTTTCAACGTGATGATGATGAAGTAACAAGTTGTATTTTATACTTTTTTCAAACTCGGTAAGAACACAAAAAATTCACTGTTGGAGTCATCTTTCAACTCTTTTTTAACTCTCTAAAATTGAAAAGATCGTCGAGACTCTTGTCGTTTTGAACTTGTTAAATGGCTACGAAACAATATCTACCTAGTATACGTTTACCCCTTTTTCTGGCTGGGATAGATTATTTACGAAAAAGGAATACCTTAGCCTATCTCGACTAAGAGGTTCTCTCAGAGACAATTTTTTAACTTTTCGGATCTGTGAGACTATCTACGAAAAGGGATTGTTGGAGTTTTCTTTTCTGCTTCTTTTCAAACTCTCTAAACATGAAAAGATGTCGAATTATTCCTTTTTTAGACTCATTAAACCCTAAATAACATCTGAAACCATCACCATGACGTCACCTCCTTCCTCCTTCCTAGGGCTCGTAAAATGTACTATGATGGATTTTTCTGAAGGAAAAACTTAAATGACAAGCATATGTTATCCCCTTCAAGCTTAATTTATAGAAATAATTGGGGTGCTCGCTAGCAATGGTGGGGAAAATGGAACCAGTTCTTAGTCCTGTCGACAGTATCTCGCTCTTGAACATGACACTCATCTACATTCGTGTCGGGTTGGGGACATCTCACTTTGCCATTTTTTTCTCCATGGGTTTGGGTAATCTATTTTGACCTCTCATCTTCTCTTTGCCACATCATCATGATCTCAGATCCCTTGATGTAAAATAATTCCAAATCCATAGTTGTGTCACTTATATGTTCAAGAGAAGTTTGCCTTTGCAGTTTTCAACCTTCCTCTGATCCTCTTTTTGGTCTTGATTCACTATCATCATGTTTCTCTGTTTCGTGTCCATGATGTGGGAAACATTATGGCCCTCCTTTGACCAGGTCACTTCCTGTCGACTTCAGCTCATTATCCAGGAAGTTGATCTAGAGACTCCCTTTTGGTACCTTGGAGTTTGCATGCCTCAATGGCAAGTTCTTTGCATTCAACGACAGGTCCACATCATTGGCCTTCGATCGAGTGATTTTGCGGGTTTTTGACACTAGATCACTGTTCACTTTCCATGGATTGTATTAGTTGTACCTTGAGAGCCATTGTCATTATTGGTGGTTTCTCTCGTGCATGTTAACAAATTTCATCATTGGCTGATAATTAGGTGACTTTCTTGCATGTTTGACTTCAGCTCACATATTTGCATGCTTAAATTTGTACTTGTTCGAGTCGAGATGGAGCGCAAGACCCTGGGTTTTGTCTGATAAGATCCAGGATGCGAGATATTTTGGTTTATCATGACTATCTGCATGACTCTTTTAATTGAATGGTTGTGACCATACCTGAGTCTATTTGTTGATCCTTATTTCTGGATGGCTGCGTCCATACCTCGGATCTCAGTTTTTATGTACTTTATTATGGATGGTTGCGCCCATGCCACATGTTCATGTATAAGAGATATCAGTTGTATTTGTACTTACAGGTCATTCGACAGTAGTGTTTGGTTCGAATGCATTCTCGTAAAGCATTTCACTCCTCCCTCTCTTTCGGACCTCATGCTTTACGGGGCATCTGTTACAAATTTTTTTGTCACCGTCCCTGCAATCCCTGTCCTGCACATTGGAGGACCATTTTTGTGACTTATATGAAGTGTCATGCCTTGAAAAAAGTGTCATTGCATCCCTTTCCATGAGAAGAACATTTCCTCTATTGACTTTTCCATTCATTTATATCACTCACTCGAACTTACTTAGTAATTTTGAAGTCAAAAGCTAAATCACAGAGATAAATCCTTGCCACTCGAAGAAATGTATTGGGGTTCAGCTAGAGAGAGTTAAGGTGGTGATCCAAGTGGATATTGGTGGCCACCCACCTATTCCAATTGGACCCCCACCATTGTTTCTTTCAGTTTTTTCATTTTCCTTAATTGCAACACAATTTACTATTTTTAGCAGTTTTTCTGGTCCTGAACTTCCGGAGCCGTTTTGAGGCCCTAAGCGATTCTTTTTGGGAAAATTGGGAGGAACATGGGTCTTTCACAAACGTTACTTGCTCAAAACTTGTAGTCATCTAATAAATATTTCTAACTAGGTATTATGTGTGTCAAACGGAGATCTTATGCCAAAGTTACGTCCTCAAAAAGTTGATGTACCAATTTACCCAAACGGGCCCCATATTTTTTCCGCTTCGTCTCCTAGGGTTAGGTTTTTGGATGTTTAGGGTTTTCGTTGTTTCTCAATAATATATAGGCCTTCTAGCCTCATTTTAACACAATTCAGAGGTTTGTAGCCGCCACATATCTTCTCAGAGATAAACTACCAATGCCCTAGCCAGTTTATTTCCATTCTATCTCTAAGCATATTTTAGATATTTGATATTAATGAAATGAAGTGTTATTCCACTACATCTTTGTATTTATGGTTATATTTGTATTTTTTTGCATTCCTGCATAAATCTGAATCAGGTGGTGTTTTCATATGATGTGGGTTTGAATAGGGTCAAGGTGTTAAGAAATAATGCTTTGATTGGCATATTTACATCAGAACTAGTTATAAGGGAAACCATAAAGCAATGGTTAGATGCAAGGTGACAAAGGATTATTGGATATATTCCAATATTTCATCTCTTTCTTGAGGGTTGGATTTGTTTCAAATTTTAAGTTTGCAGGGGACTCCAATATTATTCTTAAGCATTCATGGTCATGAGGTCCCTCTAGTCTAGTCTTAAATAGGTGGAAGTTTCCACCCTCAACATGAATCCATGAACAAAAAATGTTTGTGGGTTTTATTACTCGATTTACTAATTGAATTCTTGTGCGAGGAGGTGTTAAGGCCCCTAAGTAACAAGATTGGAAGATTCATTTATTTGGAGGGAAATTTTTGGGATATAATAAATAAAATATTAGATAGGATTTTGGTGGAGGTGGGCATAGAGATTCATTAAATAACTTGAAATCATGTGAGGGGACATGGAGCTAGTTCAACCTAAGACTATTGAAGGGTTCCCTTTAAGTGTTCAAAGTGCTATTATGTTTGACACTTATAGACTGGTTGCTCTATGACAAATTCCTCTTGACATCCATAGAGGAAATATGGGTGAAGAAGCAAATAGTTCAAGATTACTTTTCCTTTCAAGGATATTGTGGTTCCAAAGTCATCTAAGAAAAAGAGTTTTGAGCCTAAGATTTTGGGCTATTTTCATCCTTATTCACCATGCATAGATGTTCAAGTGATAATTGAATCCTCTAAGGAGTTGTGTATCAAACTATCCAAGCATGGGCTATGTACCATATTAGAAATTCATGGTTGACTCTGCAGCCTAAGAAGGGACCCCAAACCTATCATACATGAGGCAACACTGATGAGGAGGAGAATGCCATATTGTAGCCAATAGAGACAAGGGAAGTGGTGTTACATACTACTATTAGAGGGAGACTGAGTGTGAACCTTGAACCATCATGGAAATGCAACCTATAAACCTATTATTGGAAGTTAGACTGCAGAGCCCGTGCTTGAATTGTGTTAGCCAAGGAAACCAGTGAGGAGGGCCTCGAAGTGAGTTAAGTATACCAAGAGGAACTTGATTACTTAGTTATTTTTATGCACATGGAGCATTGAATAGCAGGAAAATCAGCAGGGGGTCTTAGGAAGTGGTGAAGGTATTTCCTTTTGTGTTGCGCAGACCTTCAATTCACATATTTTGTTGTGTGATTAGCCTAGACTCAATGATTGAGAGGTAGCAACTTTGTTTTATGCAAGTGAATGAGAATGGATTTTATACTCTATACCATGAATTGACCATTTGTTGAAATTCCTCGAGTGAAGCATCCTTCAAACATGGGATTCGACTCAGGGGTGGCCAGTTGAAAGAAAATTGTCGTATAGCTATGCCTATGGTTGGGTGGAGAGAAATTGTCCCTTACAAGTCCAACAAATTCAAGTGGAATAGATCAATGTATTACTTTCCTCGTAAATAAAAAATTGTTTCATGCTTCTTGTTTGAATGGTGCATTGTTACACTGTGTACATGGTTAGTGATCGACTAATAGTTATTGTAATGTTATGTTGACTAACCATGAATAGAGAGATGAGAATTAACATAGCTCACTTGGATGTTGCTCCACGTTTTTGTTACAAATATGAATCTTATATACAATGGGAGATTTTTCTCTTATGTTAATTGTGACCTTTATGTGTTTTATGTTCATAAATGGAAAGGTTAGCTTTGGTTGTAATGGTTGTATATAAATATACAAATATTTCCTATTTTATGAAAGATATGAGGCCAAGTAACTATCCAGACCATGATGGTGGAGTTATACCTATATGTTGGTGGGAGATTAAAGATTTGTATGTATCGAAACATGAGATAGCGTGCATGGTTCCATGTAGTGTAAGTAATTGAGATGAGGAGGCTTAAAAATGCCTAGTTAAAGGCAATGAATTGTTTGGTTTAGAAGGGTTGAAGGGATTTGAATTAGATAGATATAATTAGGAAAAAAATATGTATGTATCCTTGAAATTTGGAGTTGTGAGTCTTGGCCCTAGCCCTTGGTAAAATTACATGATATGAGTCATGGAAAGGAGCCACACGAGAGTAAGGTCTTATTGAAAGGAGAAAAGTGGGAAGAATTGAAAGAAATGACTTTGGTAATTGTTTAGTATGGTGCAACTTTCATAGATGGACCCACTCTTGACGATAAAATCGCTATTTACTGGGCACGTCAACATATGACATTGGAGTATCAAAGCACCGAGACTTTCAAAGCATTACATCATGGTGAAATTAGATATAATGAGGTGGAAATTCCATGTAATGGACACATGTCTCCTAGATTTGATGTTTTGGCATACCAATTATGAAAATACAAGTGACATGTGGCATTATTGACATCAACTTTCATCACTTTTTAGGTTGTGATTGGATGTCAGAGGTACGAGGTGGCATGTTGAGTTGGCCACAAGCCTATCGACCTATTGGGAGATTGCAAATATTTGTAGTTATAGAGAATTTTCCAATATCTTGGTATTTTGTGTTGGGATATTTGGATATCATAAAATTCTCTATAACAAAAAATAATTCTCTAAACTATCGATGTTGGGATATCGACATATCAAGTGATTTTATCCATATCGACATATCAAATAATTTAACCAAAGTTATACCATATTATTTGAATACTGAAACCCTTAGGGATTTCGACAAGGCAATTTTAGTGGACGTAGACCATAGTGGGGAAGACACATGGCCAAGGGTCACCACATGTCAGTAATGTGACTTGTATATATGTTCATGTGGCCTTAAAAGGGTAATATTTTCAAGTGGCCGTAACTTTGCGCCCATAGTTTAAAATGAGATGAAATTTGTATTGTTGGAAAGTTCTCGATGAGAAGAAGATGATTGCAGTATCAAAATTGTGATTTAAGGTGCTAGAGGAAAGATATAATTTGATAACCCCATCTTCATAATAAACCTTGAAGGCTGAGTGTAGTTGCATTCCACATTCCTAATGTGACATTAGGGGGTTGGGTGTGCTACAGATAAGTTATACAAGTTAGCTCTCCAGAAATAGGGAAAAAACAAGTTTTAGTAACTTCAGTATAATTTTTTCATCGAAGTTCAAATTTGCATGGGATTAGTGGGAACATGAAGAGGACATATAAAATTATATAAATTTCATTAATTAAATATTAGATTTGGTTAACTTGTAATAGGTGCAATTTCAACCAACAAAGCAAGCCCTAAATTAGGGATTTACAAGGTGTCTTAATTTAGAAATATCATAACTTTTGATTGAACTCAATTTGTGGTGATTTAAAAAGGATTAGAAATATGAGTCAGAGGAGATTATATCAATATAAATGTTGCTACCATTTTTGTTAAGCCATATATAAGCCTCGCGTTAACCCTAAAACCCCTTATTAAGCCCGAGATATTGAGTGATTACATTTCTATTGTTATATTATTATGTATGCTAGAACCATCTCATGGTCCAGTTCTATTGTAATGATACCCTTTGTCTTCTATATATACACACTAAAGAGACCTAATCTTACGGTCATCAAATATTGTCTTGTACCTTGTATTCATTATAAACATAGGTTTCCCCTCAAAGGGCACTGTAATTATTGGTTTCTTATCATTTTTAAGTTGCAAGGTTCATAAAATTTGGTATCAAAGCTTGTGATCATAGGGTTTTGCTACTTCAAACTAATCATCATGGAATTTTCGTTAGAAAATTTTTCTTATGAGGTTTTAGATGGTGAAACTTTGAGAACATTGAAGAGAAATCTAGGTTAATATCTGGTTCAAATTTCAGATCTTTGTTTGCTATATTTTTGGAGATATGCTTCAAGGAAGTTAGGGTTCTTGAATGCTCTTGAAATTAGTCTCAAACAAGTCAGTATGACATTTTTGCTATAATTTTTGAAGTGAGGTTTTGTACTGTGAAACTTGGACTATGTTGAGGTGATTTCTTAGCGAACATTTGGTTCAAATTTTAGATCATAGTTTTCTATAATTTTGGATACATGCTCTAAGGAATTATAAGTTTCAAAATGCTCTTGAAATTAGTTTCAAATAGGTCAGTTTTCCATTTTTGCAACAATTTTTTTATGGGAGGTTTCAGATAGTGAAAATCCGACCATATTAAGGAGAGATCTCGAGGAATATCTAGTTCAAATTTTAGAATTTGGTTCACTATACTTTTAGAGATACCTTGTGGAAGTTAGTGTTTGTGAACAGTCCCGAAATAAATTTTAAATTGGTTACCTAAATATTTTTGCTATATCTTCTTTTCTAGTACTTTTCATGCTATGAAATATAATGGATTTTTAGGAGACATACAAACGTACCACATGTACAAAATTTAGAATTATATTTGAAGAAATGGACACATGGCATGCTGTATAAGTTTGTTCATAGGAAGAGGCTAACAATCAACAAGTTTTTGGAAAGTTCCATAGCTTTCACTTGACACATCAAATTCTATTCACTCCTATGGAATTGTAGAAGATACATGTAGGAGTGTTACAAACAAAAGTTTCAAATCCAAAAGGACAAAAATCTTAAAGATATATCAAGAAAAAATTCAATCAATCAATTATTCTTCAAAGTAAGGTACGAAACTTACATGTGACCTAATTGTTGATTAGAAGATCCCATTTCTTTTGGTGATTGAAGGTTGTGATAAAGAGGAGCACTATTATTATTTTCTATCATACCTCCAAAGAAATCTACCATACCATTAAATCTACTAAAGGATCATCCTTAAATTATGAAGAAAGTGAAGATTTCGAATTTAGATCATCTCAATTAAAGAAAAAAATTAATGAAATGGATGGTAGTGTGTTGAAAAAGGTGGATTTATAAGGTTCTTTCAAAAAATTTAAAATATAAATGGAAAAGAAAATGAATGAAAATAAGGACAAAATAGAAATAAAGGTGAATGAAAAATAAATAAATAAAATAGAAAAGAAGAGGAATGAAGATAAAGAAAATCCACGAGGGAAGAAATAAAAGAATTACAAAACAAGTTATTAAAAAATACCCCCAAAAGGGATGTGGATATATAAGGAAATCATTAACATAAGGATAAACATGGTGTTGAGAATCCATCTCATATGATGAGTATAATATTAAAATTGGGGAGCACAAATATTGAATCACATAACCATAATCATGCATTTTCATCGAAGATCCACACCATCAAGGGTTAAAGTTAGCAACAAGGAACTACTATATTTCAAAGATGAATATGAGAAAGTTTGATGGTGATTGTCCTATAATATGGATATTTCATATTTTACAACACTTTGATATACACCAAGTGGCATACTTATAAAAAGTAAATATTGAATCCTTGTTTTCAGGACAAGACCAATATGAATGATAACAATCGCTTTGTGAAAGTAAAAAGGATTTTGTTATATCTAGGTTCATTTAACAGAGGAATTGATAGCACATTATGGGGATATTAAGAGAAATACATTCTTGAGTTAATTGGTAAATCCTTGACAAGAAGGTTCAATTATAGAGCACATTCAACAATTCCATATTTTTTTTTAGTTATGCTAATTTCTATTATAATGTACAAAATTATAATCATACTTCAAGACAGGGGTTGCTGGATTATCCAACCCTTATTGGATGAACACAGTTCAAAAATTCAAAATATGGGCTACCCTTTAGGGGGAAACCATCCCTTAATGAGTTCAAAAATTCAAAAAATAGGCTGCCCTTCAAGGGGAAACCAACCATTAGAATAAAAATCAGTGACAAATTTTGCAGGAAGAGATAAAAATAGACATAAAAACTATAAAGGAGCATATATAAACTAAAAAAGAGGAGTGCGAAGGAGCTGCAACTACCGGTTCTTGGCGTCATGGTTCTCGTGTTGAGGATTCTCCTCAATTATGAAATAACCATAGTAGGACATGGTCTTGGTATCCTTCTTTGAGAGTTGGGGGGCTAGCTTCAGAGTCGAAGTGGAAACCATATCGGTCTACTTGGCCAAAGCTGAGCGAGCCGCATTGTCCGCTTCTGCATCTCTTTGTCGAGTGTCCTATGTTGGGCTGCTCCCTTCGCTTTTCGAGTCTTTCGCCAAGTGTTTGAATGGGAGGCCGATGGATTTTCATGGCAAAGGTGAGGAGGAGAGTGATCATGTTGATTTGCACGGGTGTTTTCTGCTTCTGAAGCTGGAGAGGTAATGTTGCTCCTTCGGGAGGTGATCGAGAGCTGGGTTAAGAGAAATTGGGGGTCGAGAACCTCAGGTTCTTCCACAACAACTGAGATGGACAACAAGTGTGCAAACATTTCAGGAACTGGAGGGTGGGAGGGAGTGCCTCTGTTGCCTCCTCAACGACACTGCATTCAGTGTCTTCTTGGCATTGAATCGACGGGTTGGAGGGTCAGCAAGGCTAGAGAAGAAAGCTTAGAGGGAGGCAAGCGAGGAGCATAGCAGCGGGCAGAGGCATGGCAGAGGAGTTCTGCAGAGATTGAAAATCAGAATCGCAAATGAGATTGAAAACATGAGGCATCACGATAAATGGCCAAGATATAAGTTGCAGGAGCGGAGGTCGAGGGGGAGGAGTGAATGCCGCAAGTGTTAGTGTCCTCCCCTGAACTTCGAATTTAAGGCCTTCACGTGGGAGGCAAGTGCATGGAGAGGCCAAGTGCCCCTGCGTTGAGAGACCAGGTGGTAACCGCATCCGAGGCAACAATTCCAAAAGTTGAGTCTACGAGTAAAGAATATTTCAAATGCTAATTTGTTAGACCTATTTATGGGAAATTTAAAGGAAGGCATCTAACATGAGGTGTGTCTCTTGGAACCAAATTCTATAGAGCATATTTCTAGTTTGGCAAGGAAAATTGAAAGTGAAAATATGGTCACTAATAACTATACAAAAGATCATGCTACCTCTCCTAATTCGACAAAGTTGACTCCTCAACAAATGGATGGAAAAGGAGAAAAGGGATTATGTTTCATCTATGACAACAAGTATAGTAAGGGGCATAATTTCAGTGAGAAGAAATTATTCTACAGAGATTGTGAAGATGAAGAAGATCAAGAAGTGGAACTACACAAGATCTAGAGCCAGAAGAGACTACTCCAACAATCTTTTTTCATGCATTGAACGATATCAGTACTCTACTAACCCTCAAGATATAAGGATATATCAAAAAACAAAAGGTAACAATATTGATTGATTGAGGTAGTACCTATAACTTTATCATTTACAAATTGGAAAAACTTCTCAATTGTTTTTTATATCCAGCACCAAACTTTAAAGTTATGATTGCAGATGGAGGTACCATAAATTGTTTAACAAAGTGCCATAATATTAAGTTGAATATGGGAGAGTATTTCTTGGGTAGTCCCATGATTGCAATTTAAATGCGTGGTGTTGGTACTACATTAGGGGTCTGTTGAATTTTGTAGTTATGGTCGATCTTCATGATTAAAAGTTTTATCCCTTAAAATATATGTAAGACATGTTCTCCATGTTGGCTTCAAAAGAAAGGGAATTTTGAATTTCTAAATTTGAATTTTTGGCTCCAATATATCATGTCGACCCTCTTAAAGATCAATTTGGCCTACCCCTATAGATGCACCTATTTGGTTCATCTAATCACTATATAAACCCATTTTACCTCATCATTTGAGAGGCAATTCAAATCACTCATTCATAGTTATATTCTTTTGTTCATGCGAAGATAGAAGACATATTTTGTGGGTAGATCAAAGTTTCTTCTAAGGTATATTGGAGAATTATCTGAGGTTGATGAATTTTTTTAGCGGACCTATTAGGAAAAAGGCTAAACTCTAACAAACCTATTGGGAAAAAGGCTAAACTCTAGCAAGCCTATTGGGCAGAAGGTTGAATCCTAACTAGACCTACCTATCGGGTAGAAGGTTGGATTTTAAGCAGATCTCTTGGGCAGAAGGTTGGATTTTGGGTAGACTTATCTCTGGGCATATTGACTAGGTTTTTCTATTAATCAATTTGACTTGATTTTCACTATAAGGATTAGATTGTATCTCTTGTTGAATCAAATAATTTCTCTAAGGAAAAGGTTGTTGGGTTTGCCCCCAAGTGGGTTTTCTCAAGGTAAATTATTTTCTCTCTCATGTTTTATTATCTCTTTGTGATTCTATTGTTAATTTTTGTTATATTTTTGAAGATATTATGTGTAATTACTTAATGATGAATGTGAATATAAAATTATTTAAAGTAAAAGTAATTAGAAGAAATTATCAACAATAAAACCTTGAAAAATCAACATGGTATGACAGCATGGGTGAAAGAGCATCCTTGACAAGTCAGACTGTTTTGAAGGAAAATATACTCAATCATCTCATCTTTATGTTGAAGAAGTGTTCCCTACAAGTAGTCCAAATTAGCTATCTCAATTTGGGCCACAAGAAGCCCTAGTCCCAAACTTTGTAAGAAGAAGATTATAGTTATTTAAGGAGATCCAAAAGGGCCTCAAGTTTGTCCTAGTAAGGCTGAAAAACCTCAAGCAAAAGATACAAAGGCCAAAGAATACCATAAGGTGATCCTAAGTGGTTTGAAATGCCCTAGTCAGTGAAAAATGCAACAAAGGTGTCTCCAACTCAGGAATTTTTCTTGCATTGCATGGTATGTATTATTTCTCTCTGTGATTTTGGTTTAAATCAGAATTATTTTGGAAAAAAATCATGCATATTTCACTAAGAATATTTTGATGCTCCTTGCCCACATTGTAAGAGATAAAGGGATAAGTCATTGCATATGACTATGAGCTAACCTACAAGGACTTACATTCAAAGAAGTAAGACTTCATCTCAAATTGCTTTCTTCTTGAAATAAAATGTAAATATTATGACGTGTATCTCCCTCAGTCTCAAGTACAAGCGAGTTTGAGAATACAAACTCAAGATAATACTATGCCATATGTCATAAAGCAAATTCAAGGTGTTGTTATTATACTCGCAAATCAAAGGAAATGTAGCTGAGTTTGTTTGAGTCTATATTAAAAACTCATTCAAAATAATAAATAGAGACAATTTTAGAGTATTTCCAATAAAGGACCCTCTGAAAATTGTTTGCTTACTTTGATTGATAGAGTGTAGATCTATGTGGAAGATATTGAAACATATTATTCTATTTACATGATACCAATCAACAAAAGGGAAACATTCCTTTATTGACTAATAACTTTATTTTTGCTCACTTATGATTTGTATGACTACAATAAGAAATTTTACAAAATAGAAAATCATAGAAGACCTAAGGGATTTGTGTAATTTTTTTTTTTAAAGAAAGGTCTCTACTAGTAAATGAACAACTACTAGCATATAAGTCATCTTGAGATGCAATTACTTCTTCACAGTTCTGAATATGGCTAAAAAAATTTATGAGGCTAAACGAAAAATAAGAAGGATGAACCAAATGTACTTGTTTCGAGAACATTTGGCATCTTGAAGACGAGTTGGATTACAATTTTGTATATACCTATGTAAGAGATATTTCCTTGATACAATATTGCTTCTAAATTTACAAGAATCTAAGAATATGTCACCTCTGTGGAAATATCATGTAAAGTATGCAAAAGATGTATTGAATTGTACTATTGTGATTATGATTGTATATGGTGCCATTACCTATGTGATAATGTTCTTAAGAAGTATGGTAATTTGATCAAAGGATACATATTTGAAGTTCATTCCTCAGCCAAAGGAAGTCAAGAAGGTCACTTGCAAGAAATATTGTCATAGAGATGCTTGAGCCAAGAAGAATTTATTCATCCTTTGAGAAGTTTGGTTGTCAAATATGAAGCAAATCCCTTAAAGTCTCTTGTTAAGGCAAAATGCATCCTGGATACACTTCTTTCAAGTGTCATGAACTGATAGGACATTTTGATGATTTGAATTTAAATCATGCTCAAGGGTTGAGTTCAGTTTTGATGACATGATCTGATTATTGTTGTTGCTACAACAAGAAGGTCAAGTTACTTGGAAGGACCAAGGGTAAATCATCTAGCTTGCACTACTCAAAATTTGCTAATGCATTTGAAGATTGTCTACCTATTAAGAGTTGGTAGGTGGAGAAAGTTCTCTTATAAAATGTCATAAAGGACATTGGAATATCATACCCTTATTAGATATTTTATTGATTGTTTAATAACATCACATATGAGGTGGGATGGAAAACTCTATGTTTTTTAACATTTGGAAATAAAAAGAGAATTTATTCATGACAAAGTCTATTGGACTTGCAAAAGATGATTATTATATGAATTAGGGTTTTTAAGTCCTAGAATATTGGAAGTATTGGATGGGAAATCCCTAGGGTTTGTGGATAAAACCCCAAAGCTTGACCTAGTTCAACATTTCCGCGGAAAGAAGAAACCCTGGCTCATGCAAAGTAATTGTAACTTACTCCTCCCACATTTACCCACTTTCACCGGTTTACCTAAGGTAAACATGAGCTGAGGTTCACTGTGATAAGACTCAACCTTAAGGAAATGGATTCCACCAGACCTTTCTGACTTACCTTAGGTGTTATAGGACCTCCAGGAGCAACCCAACCCCTCTAAGTAACCAAGCCCTAAAATAACTCTCTTTTTCACTTAAATAGAGCCTTAAACGCTCCCTTTCCAAGGCATGCAAGCGACTGTAAGCTTCCAGTCACTCCCATAGGCATGCCTACCAAAGATTATGGACTTTTCCAGATACTTCTATGCCGTGTACCTTGATTTCTGAGCCACTTTTTCAGGGCTAGGACTCAGGCCTCTACCTAGAACTTGGTGAAACTTTCAGAAATGATGAGTGACATAGAAACAAATCTTATAAACCAAAACTTGACCTGACCTCTCCCAATCGGGATTGAAATTTCGTCGAACACATGATGAACATGCAACCTACAGGTCATGAATGGATATACGAACATAAGGGTTTGGAAAGTTATCTGAGATTTACCAAGAAGGACCAATGCCTTCTTATAATAGTTGTCATAACACCAATTTGGTCATGCATTCATTATTCATTTAGTTACTGGTAAAAAATTGAAATGATCAAGACTAAGATATGTCAAATAACCATGCATATATCTAGATAAATACCAATGATAGAACAACCATTGAAGCCACATAATAACAAGTACATTTACTCATCAAAAGAAAGAGAAACTTAACTCCTATTAAAGATAGGAAAAGCCAACCAAGTACGAGACTTCCACGTACCACCTGACCATAGATTTGGTTAAACCAAATATTTCTTTCATCCAATCATCCTTGTGCCGTATTCCAAACATAAATGTGGGATCTCATGGGATAAACCAATCCATAAACAACCAAGGGAATCCATAGGTTAAACCACCTCCACCCTCACGATACTGTGATCTCACCTAAATCGGTCTCGAGATCACAAAACCAAATCGAGCTTGGATGCCTCAGAATGCCTTCACCATCCCTTGAGGAATTTTCTTGTCTCCACCCACATGTTGAGGGCCTCCCAGAGAAAACCATTTCCACCCCCAACGCTTGGGATTTTCCTGAGACCACCTCACCCGGATCTAAAACCTTATGACAATCCAAAGCTCAACCAAAAATTAATCCCATCACACCATGCTTATCTGGAAATGACAAGGCAAGGCTAAAAGCACTGTCAAAACCTAGAAAAGTCCATGCGATCGACTGTACAAATTATACAAACAATATGCATATCAATGGATTCAATCCGATCATGTGATATGCTAAAGCAAGATACTGAATCCTTCTACAAATTAATCGTGGAAAATATACACAATCGCTCAATCACATCAAGTAAGAGAAAAAAGCAAATCAATCCACAACACAAATATTTTTCCTAGGGAAAGCTTACTGCTCAAAACTCTCTATCTCTATTGTATAGTGAACCAAGGAATCACGAAACAATACAATGTACTCTTCTCACAAGAGTCTGTTGCACTATCCTGACTGTGTCACACTCCTCTAGACAAAATTGGTCCAACGCTTAGCCAATTCTCAACCTGTCTTCAACCTGCCTTGCTCACACAATCCCTAGGCAATTAATCCTTATCAATTATGATAATTATCCTTCCTTGACTGCGCAATACATCATGGGCATCCTATGGTGTATATAATTGCGCCCAGGCAATTTGCTACAAATACAACTGATAGATAACTTCCCTTCAACCTCTGTCTCAAATGGGTCTTCATCAAAACTAACATGCATGCAACTATTAATAGTAAATCATCAGTCACTTGACAGATCACTGCATGTGAATTAAATTTGACTTAATTCACTTGACCTCTCACTAGTGCAACAATCAGTTACAACTAGTTAAATTGATTTAAACTCACTTAATTGAGTTAACTTATTTCTCATGCATTAAACTAATGCATTAACTGCAACTTGGACTCTAAAACAAATAGAGTCACTCTACATGCCCCACCAACCACCCTCAACTCGAATTTCATGAGCTAACCGAGTTTATCACACTCAGTTAACTATTACAAGTGTTTATGAGATAATATTACAATTTATTGTCCGATTTAATTAAGGGAAAATTAAATTAGACACATTTCCAATTTATTTAATAAATTCGCTTACACAATAATGTATCGCTAGGACCCATTACTTTGTGACCTGTGATCCCACACTAGTGTGTGTGTTGTCATGATGTTTATGGATACCAATTTCACTGTTTCTTGTTTCAAATTTCAACACCGACAACAAATAAACCAAATATACACATGCATATACCACTTAAGACCTTACTGACTTCCCTTAGGTGTTATAGGACCTTGAGGAGCAACCCAACCCCTCCAGATGTCTAGCCCCTAAGATAAATCTCTTTTTCTTTGAACTATAGCCACATTTTCTCCCTTGCCAAGGCATGAAAGCGAATGTCAGCCTCCAATCACTCCCATAGGCCTGCTTGCTAGTGACTGTGGACTTTTCCAGTCAGTTCTAGGCCAGTGACCCCTAAATATGAGCCACTTTTTTAGGGATAGGACTTAGGCCTCTGCCCAAAACTTAATGAAACTTTCAGAAATGATGAGTGACATACAAACAAATCTTATAAACCTAAACTTGACCTGACCTCTCCCAACTATGACTGACATTTCGTCAAACACATGATGAACATGCAACCTATATGTCATGAATGCATATATGAACATGAGGATTTGGAAACTTATATGAGATTTAACAAGAAGGACCAATGCCTTCTCATAATAGTTTTCATAACACCAATTTCATAACACCAATTTGGTCATGCATTCATTATTCATTCAATTACAAGTAAAAGCATGAAGAGAGATAGGAATAATATATGTTAAATATCCATGAATATAACAAGCATATAATGAGATAAATACCAATGATAGAACAACCATTAAATCTGCATAATAACAAGTACATTTAATCATCAAAAGCAAGAGAAACTTAACTCTTATTCAATAGAGGAAAATCCAACTAAGTATGGGACTTCCATTTACCACCCGACCATACATTGGGCTAAACCAAATATTTTTTTCAACCAATCACCCCTGTGCCATATTCCAAGCATGAATGTGGGATCTTGTGGGATAAACCAATCCATAAACAACCAAGGGAATCTAGAGGTTAAACCACCTCCACCCTCACCATACGATGATCTCACCTAAACCAGTCCTGAGATCACAAAACCAAACCGATCTTGGATGCCTCATAATTCCTTCATCATACATGGAGGAATTTGCTTGTCTCCACCCACCTGTTGAGGGCTTCCCAGAGAAAACCATCTCCACCCCTGACCCTTGGGATTTTCCCAAGACCTCCTCACTTAGATCCAAAACCTTTCGACAATCAAAATCTCAACCAAAAATGAATCCCATCACACCATTCCTATCCATAAATGGAAATGAAAAGCTAAAAACACTATCAAAAGCTGGAAAAACCCATGCCACTGACAACAACTAAACCAAATATACACATGCATATACCATGCATGCCAAAACTAGCTAGGAAATCATACATGCAACCTGTTACCTGCAAGTATTCCCATTGAAGTCACTTGATCCAAATTTTCCTTAATTAATCCTTGTCCTTCCTTTGCTTGTTTGATTTTCTTCTCCTCTCGGTACGCTTCTCCTCTCTGAGACTAATCCTGAAACTGAATTGACAAAAGGCTACAAACTGATGCTTTGATGTCTTTTTATTCTCGATGCATCTAATTTCTTCATTTTTATTATTTTTCCTTCAATTTCCTCTTCACGTGCAACTTGTGACCTTTCACCTCCCTTTTCTCCTAATTTCTTTTATTTTCATAGACAGAATTCCAAAATACCTTTTTGCCTTTTCAAAGCCTTTTCCATTGCCTTTGCCAATTTCCCCTTAACCCTAAACACATCAAGTGATGCCCACTAGGATATTTTTCCCAACATTCAACATGGAATATGTGTCCCATGACCATGGTATTATTTTACCTTTATTAACTTTTACTACATGAGATTTTAACCCAGGGTTGTTACAAACCGCTCTCCTTTAGGGGAACATCATCCTCAGTGGTCTATGGCATCTACAACCAAAAAAACCACTGAAAAGAAAAAATATATTGCCTATGGATCTTTATAACCCAACTCGTTGCAATATTTACAATAAAAACCTACTCAAAATAAAAACCATCATGACAAACATGACAACATGACAACCATACCACTTATTGGAGCTTTATAACACAATTCATTGTAGTATTTACAATATCAAACGTACATAAATATGTACAAATACCAAAACTCATTTGCCTCCATCGCCAAACAATGAAGCATACATAGCCTGCATGTGATCAACCATCTTCCATGTAGCTTAATCAGGCCCAAAGTGCTTCCACTTGACTTTAACTTGCTCGGTTCCGAAGCATGAGTTGTTTCTGCTGCAATATGCACTGAGGTTTTGGCTATAATTCTTCTTCTGGTTCCACCTGCAATACAAACCAATCAATAACATGATCAACATCCTTTACATATCTTTTAAGCAATGAAACATGGAAAACATCATAGACTTTCACTCTTGGAGGTAGTGCAAGTCTGCAGGCCATCAGTCCAATCCTCTCAAGGATCTCAAAAGGACCGCAATATCGTGGTGCCAACTTGGCACATGATCCAATCCTCAAGGAGATCTTCTTGGGCTTGATGTGAAAATACACATTACCTAACTCAAAAATCCTCAAATGCCCTGTGTTGGTCTGCATAAATCTTATGTCTGTCATGTGATGCCTTTAGTTTCTTCTTTACAACCTACATTACTGTTCCATGTCTACCAACATGTCCAGTCATATCAATACCCTTTTCAAATAGATCACTCCAAATTACAACTTCGCCCATAGAGTGCCTCAAACAGACTCATCCTCAGTAACTCCTAATACCCATTGTTGTACGCAAACTCAACTAGTGGAAGATACTCCTCCCACCTCCACTGCTTATGCATGACATACATCCTCAACATATCCTCCATAATCTTATTGACCCTCTTTTTTTGTTTATTTTTTTGCAGATGATAAGTTTTACTGAAGGCCAAATCTATCCCCAAACCTGCTAATAGCTCCTTTCAAAATCTGGAAGTGAACTTAGCATCTATGTCTGACACAATATTATTCGGAACACCATGTAATTTGAAGATCTCCCTTATGGAGACCTATGCTACCTCACTATATGAATAAGTAGTATTCACTAAAATGAAGTGAGCTACCTTGCTCAACTTGTCTATCACAACCATGATAGAATCATGTTGCGTTGATTTCCTTAGAAGACTTGTAATGAAATCCATGGAAATGACCTCCCATTTCCATTTTGGAATCAAAATATGTTGAAGCAACCCACTTGGATGCTTACACTCTGCTTTGACTTACTGATAGTTGTTGGGAAGGTAAATCCTCTTTGCGGACAGAGATGATCCCTCTAGCCCTAGAGTGGGTCTAGAAACAAAGGGACAAGCTAAAGTGTAGGTTCCTAATTGATGAATGAAAAAGATAGGGTAGATCGACTCACCTGGAGTCCAACGCTGTAGTCGTTGTAGTGATGGTGGCTTCTTGATCTCTGTCTCAATGGGTCACAATCCTTCCGCAACAGTGCTCGGATACCTGCACGAAGATCAAAAAACAATAGCAGCATACAAGACAATGATTTTATTCATAATAAACTAACCAGTCAAGGAGGGTTAAGCATATTGCATCAGATAAAACACATTAACGCAAGATGCGAACCATACAATAGTCATGTATATATATATAAATAGAATAAAGAGTTACAATCAAAGCCTTGACGTCGCAGCCTCCTTCAGCGGGGTTCAATCGAAGCTTGTCTCGAAGGATCGTTGGGGAATTCAGATGGGGTGAGGACACAAGCCTAAGCTCTCTCGACAAAGGTCTCTTCCGTTCTATCTTCCTAGCGAAAAGTTTAGGAATTATCTTTAATGTTTCAACTATACTATGTTCAGCTAGCTCATCAATGGAAGATGGATTTATTTATAGAGGGAGAGGAGGAGGTTGGGATCCCTACAATGGTGGAAGGGAGACCTTATCCCTTGGGAGGTTTCCCCAAAAGGTGGAAACAAGAGGCCAAAGGAGGGAGGCCGTGGTTATTCAGTCGAACCACTCTAGATGACTCGCCCATGAAGTTTTTATGATGGAAACTTTGCCTCTATATTTAAAAAACATTCCATAAATAGGTTGGCATGGGTAGCTCACTGGGACAGAGAGCCAATGGGCGCAGGGCTCAGTGTTAATCTTCCTCATTAGCACGAGGGTATAACAGTCTACTAGCGCCAAGGAAAAAACATGTGTTTCTGATGGTCTGCTTAGGGAATTGTCAACAGAAGGAATGTTGTCCTCATGGAAAGGGATGCAATGATGGTCTTTGCAAGGCATGACACTTTGTTTTAGTCACAAAAATGATACTCCAATGTGCGGGACAGGGATTGCAGGGACAGTGACAAAATGCTGTGTAACAGATGCCCCCTCAAGCATGAGGTCCGAGAGAGAGGGAGGGGTGAAATGCTTTACGAGAATGCGTTCGAACCAAACACCGCTGTCATAAGACCTGCAAGTACAAATACAACTGATATCTCTGGTATATGAACATGTGGCATGGGCGCAACTATCCATAATAGAGTACATATATGAATTGATATCCGAGGTATGGACGCAACCATCCAGCAGTAAGGATCAACAAATAGACTTAGGTATGGTTGCAGCCATCCAATCAAAAGAGTCATAATAAACCAAAACATCCCTCAGCCTGGATCTTATCAGACAAACCCCAGGGTCTTGCGCTCCATCTCGACCTGAACAAGTACAAATTCAAGCATGTGAATATGTGAGTTGAAGTCGAACATACAATAAAGTCACCTAATTACCAGCCAATGATGAAAGTTGTTAACAGGCATGAGAGAAACCACCAATAATGACAATGGCTCTCAAGGTACAATAGGTACAATCCACGGAATGTGAACTGTGAGCTGGCATTGAACACCCGCAGAATCACTCGATCGAAGGCCAATGATGTGGACCTGTCGTTGAAGGCGAAGAACTTGCCATTGAGGCATGCAAGCTCCAAGGTACCGGAAGGGAGTCTCTAGATCAACTTCTCGGATAATGAGCTGAAGTCGACAGGAAGCGACCCAGTCGAAGGAGGGCCATAATGTTTCCCACATCATCGACACGAGACAGAGGAACATGATGATAGTGAATCAGGACCAAATAGAGAATTAGAGGGGGGTTTAAAACTGCAGAGGCAAATTTCTCTTGAACATATCAGCGACACGACTCTGGATTTGGAAGTATTTGACATCAAGGGATCTGAGGTCATGACGACGTGGAAAAGAGCAGATGAGAGGCAAAAACAGATTACCCAAACACATGGAGGCAAAATTGACGAAATGAGATGTCCCCAACTCGACACGAATGTAGATGAGTGTCATGTTCAAGAGCGACATACTGCCAACACAACTAAAAACTAGTTCCATTTTGCCCCACCATCTCTGGCGAGTAACCCAATTATTTTTAGAAAACAAGCTTGAAGGGGATAACATATGCTTGTGCTGTAAGTTTGTCCTTCAGACAAATCCATCCTAGTACATTTTACAAGCCCTAGGAAGGAGGAACTCGGGTATGTCATGGTGATGATGTTCGATGTCATCAAGGGTTAACGAGTTTGACAAAGGAAGAACTCGACATCTTTTCATGTTTAGAGAGTTTTAAAAGAGGCAGAAAAGAAAACTCCAGTAAGTCCCTTTTCATAAATAGTCCTTCAGATCCGAAAAGGTAGAAAACAATATCTGAAAGAACCTCTCAGTCGCGATAGGCTAAGGTATTCCTTATTTGTAAATAATCTATCCTAGCCCAAAAAAGGGGTAAACGTATACTAGGTAGATATCGTTCACAACCATTTAACGAGTTGAAAATGATAAGAGTCTCGACAACCTTTTCAGTTTTAGAGAGTCAGAAAAGAGCTGAAAGATGACTCCAGTAGTGAATTTTTTGTTTTTTTACCGAGTCCGAAAAAGTATAAAATACAACTCTTTACTTCATCGCTATCTCATTAAAAACCTGTCGCTACACAAGAGACAAACATAAAACCCATTTCTTGAAATAACGTAACGAAATAATCGAAAAAACATGTCTTAAAACCTAATTAGGGTTCTGAAAAGTTATAAAATGCCAAAGATGGTAAAAAATAACTACTTTTCACTTTTACTTCTTGTGGAGCAATAGTTACCCATTTTTAGACTTTTGATTTTGTGAAGACAATAACGAGCGATCCATTAGATCAATCTCGAATCCTTTAGTTCCAGGTAAGAGCCTACATCCTTCCCTGCATTTTAATTCCTCTTTCACTACCCACAACCCCAAATTTAGAATTATGTGGGGGAATCTGTAAAAAATAGGGCACGACAGTTGGCGCGAGTATCGGGCACAGACTCGCGCCAATCGCTTAGATTTCTGAATTGGGGCGCGCTCATTTGCGCGACTATTTCCCAAACAGTTGTGCCAACTCCGCAAATATTTTTAAGCTTACAATGCAAGCAAGCCGACCCAAATTCCACAAATTCAAAGCTTTTAATTTTGGCTAATGAAGTTCATATGAACGTGTTTGCAGGTGTAAAGCACAAAAAATGGTGATTGAATGGAAAGAACGGGAACACAGCGAAGAAGACGAGCTTGCCATGGAAAATGAGAGATGCATGGAAGTTCTCAAAGAATGTGGAATGAAAAAATTCTTCATGACACTGTGCCTTAGAGCTCAACCGAAGCTGCTGCAATACTTGATCAGTATCCGGGATGAGGATCAGGAAAAATTCATTCTTCGTGATCAGGAACTTGAAATTGATGTTTCAGACATTTACTTCATAATAGGACTGTCGCAGAGGGGGGTTATACCAGTCCTGACCGGCACCCCGCCCACCATGGAGAACACGAGTATGGTGATTGACAGGGTATGTCGAGGGGCATGGAAAGGATCAGGAAGCGGGAAAGTGGATATCCAAACTATCTCGGACTTGGCACTAAAAGTAGTGCTACACACCATCACGCGAGCTGCAGGATCGCAAGAACCGCACAAAACAACAAAAACACAACTACTTCTTAGAGTAGACTGTTTGACACCGACCCTCTACAACTGGGCAGAGGTAGTGACAATCAATATGAAACGTCAACTGATGAAATGCAAGAAGTCCAATCTAAAGCAGTTCGAATATGGGTCCATCCTGGTATCGTTCTTCTTTGAATGACTACCAATTTTCCAGCGACAAGAAGTGATAGTCCCAACACCACTAGCACAGGAGCCATGGATGGCCTGTTTGGCAGCGCTAATGCCAAGGTCAGGGGGCAGTCAACAGATGTCCTGGAGACCATAGTTCTTTGATTGGCTTCGGCGACAACTGATTGTCGTGGAGGACTAGCCCTACTCTGGCACCGATTTCACTGGTGATCCGAACCTCCCACTCCCAGAAGGAGAGGAATGAGATGAAGCACTTGGTAAGTCTCATTTTTTATTTTCATGAGTATTATGATTTTTTTTGTTATGTATGTTATGACATTAAATCCATGTGTTATGCAGATGTTGGACCGGAAATACCTGCAGACATGTCTCCGATAGCGAGGCGAGTCCCTCGCGACTTTGATATTGCCCCTCATGGTGAGGGAGGCGAGGAGGAGGAAATCGTGTGCAACCTAGAGGGAATCTCTCGTGGGGTCCCGGACTATGCGTGATTCGATAATGTTCCTCATGCATACCAGAGACACACTATAGGGGTGTCAAACCGAGTTCATCACTTGCTGAGGCGACTTGTGCGGGCAGTGACATGTTATCATGAGCATCACATCGATTAGACACTTAGGATTAATTTCTGCATATTTTTGAGAGACATGTGTCTCGGGATGTAACAGAAACACACATATTTTTTGAACTTATGATGCACACCGATGATGATCTTACAGATTACGCAAATGTGATGATGATTTTACAGATTACGCAAATGTCTATCTAATACAATGTTAGCCATTGTATTAGTTAATTCATTCATTCGCCTAGGAATATGTTGATATGTAATATAATCAAAATGTCTTTCCAGCAAATGAACATGTAAATAGAACCTTAAAATATGAGGGTTTCTAAATGAATAATGTCCATTAAGTTGAAGAACAACAAGTTGTGATTCCAGGTTTACAACCAATGAACGAATGCGAAGGGTAATCGACTCAGTTAATAGTTCAATGACAAGACTATACTCAACGACATTGTTTGTAGTTCATCCTAGACAAATACCTTGTAGATCTACCAACTCACCAGCAGGATCATAAATCACCCAGGCTGCCGAAGACAAGTTCTGGGTACTACGGGAAGCACCATATGCGAAACCTACATAGGGGGTAATAGACATCTGCACAATAAGCAACAAACCAATAAGCAATAAAATGCTTGCAAAGCACACCAATCCAAAAATGTACAAAAATGAAAAGAACACCTATGTACACAAAAGATGCACGAATGAATCATGCATAATATTTTTTGAGATACAACCCATTTCTGGGCTGAACCAGAGGATGACCTTCATAATCAATGAGCTCATAGGCCCCATTCCACAAGACACATTTGACAATGTAGGGCCCATGCCACATGGGTTGAAATTTTCTTGCCCCTAGCTTATTGTGAGGATCATACAGGAGGAGGTCTCCTTCTACGAAGGAACGAGGAAAAATTGACTGGTCAAAATGAGCTTTAACTCACTTGTTTTGTGCCTCGATGACCAAAGCAACAAAGCGGCGAGTTTCATCTAGCATTTATAAGTAGAGAAGACGCTCTTCTTCTGGCGAAGTGTTCGGCAGCAATTCAACAACCAACTTGAGCGAAGGTATTTCACACTCAATCGGAAGGGTAGCTTCCAGACCGTAAACAAGCTGAAATGGAGTGAATCCAGTCACATCCTTAAATGAGGTTCGGTATGCCCAAAGAGCCAAAGATAACATGAGATGCCAGTTGGATTTGTGCATCCCAATCGTACATTGAATCATGGTGACAAGAACTTTATTCACAGCTTCAACCTGGCCATTGGCCTGAGGATAGTACGACGTTGAGCTGTCGTGACGCAAACCCAACCTGGAAGTAAACTCCGCCACCATATAATGTCGAAAATGGGAACCATGATCGGTAACGATGGCTTGAGGGACACCAAACCTAGAAATGATGTGATTAAATATGAACTGAGCTGTTGTCTTACCATCAGCACCAAGTGTAGGCATTGCTTCGGCCCATTTGGTGAAGTAGTCAACAGCTATGATGATATAAGCATGCCCCCCCAGCGAAGTTAGGGTTACACGCCATAAAATTGAATTCCCACTTCGCAAAGGGACCAATGGTAACGACAGGGTGGAGATGTGCAGGCAGCGCATGAATCCTGCGCTGATAGATCTGGCAATCATGGCATTTTCGAATAGCAACAATGTAGTCCTTGAAGATGGAGGGCCAGAAATACCCAGCACGGAGAATCTTCTATGCAATGGAATAACCAGACATGTGACCACCACATGCGCCACTGTGACAATCATTCAGGGCTTTCTTAGCCTCCTTGAGAGTTAAACATTGGCAGAGAATGGAATCTACTCCGATGTGGTAGAGTGTATTGTTGGAAATACTTGGGGGGGGGGGGGTGAATCAATATTTCTTTCAATTAGAGCATTAGTTAATCTTGAATTATTATCATTGTTTGTACAATGATAGCAGCAAACAAGAGGAACAGAAATGCACACAGTTTTTAAGGTGGAAACCCACTCCGGGACAAAAACCACCTAATGCTTTTCTAATAATTCTTTAATATTCAATTCCAATTGAAAATAAAGCTCCAACTTCCTAGAATCTAGAAAAGCATTCTTCTCCAGCTCCCACTGGATGGACGCTCCAACACCCGAGATTCTTCAGTAGTCAACTGAACGGATGCCCCAACACCCAATGAGTTACAACTCACCCTAGCACCACCCTACCACCCTATAGAAGAATAAAAGAAGAATGGACTCCCGTACCAGGGAAAATGGTCCACTTTACAATGATATAGAATGATGCAGAAGAAGAAGATATAACCCCAACTTTGACACAACCACCTAATGATGATCCTAGACCTCCCAACACTGCCCCCCTTTGGCATTGATGGAAACACAAGTACTCCCCCTGCGATCATGACACCTCTTCCTACAACATTCTCTCCCCCTTTGACATCAATGGCAAAGGGTAACTCCCCCTGAAACACAACCATCCTGCAAACCTGTACACACTTCCACTCCCCCTTTATATTATGAAAAACGAAAAATCTAATGAGAACTTGGGAGAATCCCAAGCTTTTGGCGAAGATATTCCAATGCTGGCGAATATTTAATATGTGATTCTTTTGGTGCTGCTTGGAATCTTGCTACTTGTCCAACTACAAAGCATAACATCTAGTTGGGAGGCTGTTACATATAGAAGAATACTAATCATAGATATGTACAACCTTTGATCCACATCCTTAGATGAGTCATATATGCTCAATTTTCAACCTGTTGCCATTGGAGTAAGGATGGGTTTGCAATCTTCCATTTTAAATTTCTTGAGAATTTCCTTGATGTACTTGGCTTGACATATAAATATTCCTTTCTCTTGTTGAGATATTTGAAGCCCTAAGAAGTATGTCAGCTCACCAATTAAAGACATCTCGAAATCACTTTGCACCTTTGTAGCAAACTTCTTACTTAGTCGATCATCATTGCTACCAATTATTGTATCATCGTCTTTAGCTATTAGACATGAATTAGTTGCTTCATCCAGAACATATATGTCATTTGGAGCTCGACTTGCTGTAGCCACAATTTCACCATACATGCCTTTCCTGATTTCACATTTCGTGGAGTCGAATAGTATTGTTTGTCCTTGATCACACATTTGTCCAACACTGAGCAGATTATGATTCATGTTTTCAACCAATAGAACATTATTGGCTAGAGAATCTTTGCTTCTGAAAGTGACAATACATGATCCTATAACATTTGAAGATCCATCATTTCCAAAGGACACGGTTCCATCCTTCTTCTCTTTCAGAGATACAAATTTATTTCTATCTCCAGTCATATGTGTTGAGCAACCGTTATCAACATACCACATTTCTTTGTTCTTTTCAGCCTTGAGAGCGAGACCACAATTATCATTCTTCTTCTTCTTCCATGTTCGTTCATTCTATGGCTTCGAAGATTCTTCTGGAGGATTTTCAAGTCTGTAGTCTTTGGCTATGTGTCCAAAGTTTCGACATTTTTAACATTCAATATTATTTCTTAAATGTTCAAATCTATTGATGTTTCGTTGAGCCCTGGGAGGTTCACATTTGACAGATCTCCTGGAATTGTATTCGTTCCTAGGGTACGTGCAACATTCTACAACTTTATGACCAAATTTTCCACATGAATAACAGTAGCCATAAAAAATATGTTGGCACCTGGATGGAAATTTTCGTCGAGGAATTGTCTTTCAAGGCTGTTCTTGCGAATCTTGTCCAATGAAGTCTACATGCATGTCAGATCTCATAGGTTCTTTGTATTTTGTTGTAAAAGGTTCTGCTTCTTCTTCTTTGTAACTGATGCCAGTTTTGTCGTTGTAAGATCGTTGATTGTTGATGAGTTCTTCCAATGCCCTTGAGTTTTTGGCATAGTTTTGGATAGTTTTTCCTTTCTTCACTTCCTCACGCAGCGAGACTACTTCGGCTTCTAATTCTTCCCTTTCTTGGTTGCTTTCTTCCAAATTCTTTTGAAGTGACTCTTCAATGCATTTGTGTTCTTCAACTTCAATTTTGAGACCTTGAACTTGTTCTTTAAGAGGTTTGGAACGAATCTTCTCTGCCTTGAGATATTCTATAAGCTTGATTGCTTCCTCATAAAATTCGTCTATGGTCCATCCTTCTTCTTCGTTGTTTGATACCTCTTGATTATTGTGCTTGGCCATAAACAATACTCTCTCATTGGCTTCTCCTTCACTATCATTGTCTTCATCAGATGATGAGATATCTTCTTTAGAGAGAAAGTTCCTTTTGGATCCTTGCTTGTTGAATTTCTTAAAGCCTTTCTTTCTTTTCGAGTTTCCATTACTTTTGTTTGGACATTTTGCTGCAAAATGCCCAACCTCATTACAGTTGAAACATATCAATGGAATTTTACCTTTGAATTTTCCCTTACCAATTTGTATTTTTCTCGTGGAGTAAGCATATTCTTCATCTGAAAGACCTTCTTCATCATCTCCCTTTTCTTCACACTTGCAGGTGCATGTCTTTTCAATTGAATGTTGTTTATCCTTATTGGTTTTCTTAGATGCAACGAACGCAGTTTCTAGATGCGAAGTACCCTCTTCTTCTTTCATGAAGTCCTATTTCATATGCTATGAGAACTCCATGTAATTCCTCTTTGCTGAGTTTGTCTAGATTTGCACTGTATTCTAAGACCAATACCTCTGGGTTGAACCTCCTTAGTAACATTCTAAGAATATTTCGTATAATAGTCTTCTCGTCAATTGGCTCTCCCAATCCTTCTAGAGTGTTGGTTATTTCATCAACGTATTGGAAGTATGCAGCAATGTTGCCATCTTCTTTCATTCTGAGTTGCTCAAATTTTCTTCTATAGATTTGAAGCTTTGCTTCTTTGACATTTGAATCGCCTGCATCTATATTATCAAGCTTGTCCCACACATTTTTGGCGGTTTTACAACCCAACACCTTATGATAAGCAGATTCAATAAGTCCACTGACAATAATATTCTTTGTTTTTGCATCATTTACCAAATTCTTCTTACCTTGTTCATCCGTAGTTCATGTAAATCCATTTAAAACAGTGTCCCATACTTCGTAACCTTGCGCCAAGAGACAGACCTCCATTCTTCCTTTCCAGAGTGCATAATTATTTTCATTGAATAGAGGTACACCATTCTTGGTATGCTCCATGACCTCCTTCCAGCTGTTAAACTGCTATTGAAGGAACCAAGTTTCAGATATTGTAATTGTTGCAAATACCGAGGGGGGTGAATCAAGATTTCTTTCAATTAGAGCCTTAGTTAATCTTCAATTATTATCAGTGTTTGTACAATGATAGCAGCAAACAAGAGAACACAAATGCACACAGTTTTTAAGGTGGAAACCCACTCTGGGACAAAAACCACCTAATGCTTTTCTAATAATTCTTTAATATTCAACTCCAATTGAAAATAAAGCTCCAACTTCCTAGAATCTAGAAAAGAATTCTTCTCCAGCCCTAATCGGATGGGATGCTCCAACGCCCGAGATTCTTCGCAGTCAACTGAATGGATGCCCCAACACCCAATGAGCTACAACTCACCCTAGCACCACCCTACCACCCTGTAGAAGAATAAAAGAAGAATGGACTCCCATACCAGGGAAAATGGTCCACTTTACAATGATATAGAATGATGCAGAAAAAGAAGATATAACCCCAACTTTGGCACAACCACCTAATGATGATCCCAGACCTCCCAAAACTGCCTCTTCAACCCTCGGCAGATAGACACTAGTACAATTTGTACAATAATGTATTTACAATGACTAAGTACAATGATACCTTTACAATTATTGTATGCAGTGCTGCCCACTTGAAGACTTCATATGATGAACTTCTTGCTGCTGTTATGCACCTTGGTTACTTCTCTTATCATGCTACCCTCTGTTGCACCTTTCTTTGCTTTTCTGCTGTATAAAGTCTGGTCCTTTGCAATACTTGACAACACATGATCTATCTTTTTCTTGCCTTCTAGGAGCTCGATATTGAATCTGGTGTATCTCTGTTATTTCAGATCCTCAATATCTAATTTTTGGTCTTGTAGTATTCCTCTGAGTCATCTTTCCAATTCCATAGGTCTGACCCAATTTGGATTCTTCAAGAGAGATTTATACCCAATTTCTCAAAATTCCCTAATTATGGATTGTTTCAACAAAGCACACTTGTACGGCGTGCCACGTGTCACTATTTCTTCATTTGGCTCTGAAATTGATAGATAAAAAACTACAGACTGTGCACTATCTGTCACTTTTTACAGAATTCCAATCTGATACTTAGAGAGAGAGTTATGACGATTTTACCAAGGTCACTTCTTTGAGATGAATTTCAGAAGCCTGCAAAAACCCTGACTTCCACAGATCATATCTCCAAAACTATTGCGCACCTTGATCTAAATTTTTTACTGCAGCTTCTGTAGGATTTCAGCTTCGTCTCATAAAAATTTCAGCTTCTGAACCTTCATAGAAAAAAAAGTTAGAGCGAAAATGCCACGATGACCTATTTCAAATAGCCAAATCCCTTGCATAAGGAGGAAATGAAGATCACAATTTATATGAATGCTTAAGTTGAGAGGGGCTTCAACAAGTGAACGTGGAAGGGATTTTAGAAGCATAAAAAATATTAATTATGACTTTTCAATTACCCATGCCCCAACCCCATGGGGTTTTAGCCCACTAATTGGGGTTACAAACTTCAAACATGAATATCTCTCAAACCGTGAAGAATTACATGGCGTGCCATATATCAACGGAAACATCTCGACAAGTAGAAACAATAAAAAGCATTATTGACCCAGAATATATTAATTTGGTAGGTCAAAAATCCCATGCAATATTGGGTTATCCCCTGTTACTGCTTGGGTTGACATTAATGACAACCATTGATCAACATATATCTTCAATTATACGATAAGGTTGCGATTGATGACGGGTGCGTAAGCGAGCATCCTTCTTCAACTCAGATCTAAAAGTAGAAGTCTAAAGATATACGATGATATCACCGTACCAAGGATTGAGGGTGCTAATCAGAAAAAGCGAATCATCTGGAATGCATTCCTCAGAACCAGACAGAGCGAAGTCAGAGGGGAGGGAGCAGATCAGATCAGCAAAGACTAGCGATTTCTTCGACTTGGCAGTAGAAAACTTGAAATTGAACTCTTGGAGGATGACGAGTCACTTCGAGTACTTGCCCCACAGCAATTGTCGAGACAATATATAAGTCATATGGTTGTAGTCAGAAATCACAGTCATAGTACACAACAAAATGTAATGACAAAAATGCTAAACTACTTGAACTGCAGAAAATGCTAACTTCTCGACATGAGCATAGCATGTTTCAGTATCGAGAAGGTTACGAGAGGTAGTAAATAACATGCTCGTCACCCTCATCATTGTCTTGCACCAAAACCATGGCAATCGTGCTAAAAGTGGTGGCTAAATAGAGGGAAAAATCACGATGATAGTTTGGTGGACACGACAGAGGTGCATCGATAAGCAACGTCTTCAAAGCATTGAAAGACTTATGGGAGATCTCATCCCAAAGGAATGGTACACCCTGCTTTAGTAATCACATGAATCCTTTAGCCACTTCATCATAGTTAGGTATAAAACAATGCAAAAAAATAGCCTTCCCCTATAGGCTCTGATGTAATGAGGATGGAGAGGGGAGATTGATGATGGCCTCAACTTTGAGCGGATCGAGGCGAATCCCGTCTTTGGAAATGATAAACCCCAAGAGTCTATCGGAATCGACGCAAAAGACACACTTATGCGGATTTAATCAAATGTTATAGCATTGACAGCGAAGAAATATCTGAAGAAGATGGTTAGGGTGGTCCTTACGTTTGGTTGAATGAGTTGGAAGGTCATCCAGATAAGGATGAATGATGTGCTTAATATTGTGAAAAGAATATGACATCACTCACTGAAATGTGGCCTCAACATTCTTCAAGCCAAAAGGGAGTTTTTTGTATGCGAAAGTACCCCAAGGACAGATGAAGGCAGTCTTATGTTGATCAGTCGGGAGGATGTTAATTTGGTTATAGCCAGAAAAGCCGTCCATGAGGGAAAATATTTCACTCCTAACGCAGTCATCAATGATTTGATCAATAAAGGGAGTAGGATAATTATCCTTAGGACATGCCCAATTTATGTCACGATAATCAACACAGATCCGAATGGTACCCTGTTTCTTATCTACGGGGACAATGTTGGACACCCATTTTGTCAAGGGAATCGAATAGATAGAACCAATGTTGAGAAGCTTTTCAACTTCACCCTTAATGGTGGTAGCCTTTCTAGGGTGCACAGGAAAAAGACGCTGACGAACAGGCTTCAAACCAGGGTAGGTAGGAATCTCATGCACCACTATACTAGGATCGATGTCGGTCATCTCTTTGTAGGACCATGCAAAGAGGTTGCAGAAATCGCGGAAAAGGCTAGCATAAAACTGAACTTCATCTAAAGAACAGGTGACCTGGATATGGATGTTCTTGACATTTCCCAGTTTCACGGAAATGTCGATAGGCATCATTTGCGTGATGTTACTCAAGTTACCTCCGTAAAAATTCATGAGTCAGAATAGTCGTTTGAAGCGGAGGAGAAGGAACCTGAGATGCAAACCTCTCAAGACACGTTGACATGGCCCTGATACCAGGCATGAACGAGGAATGATGATGACTATCATCCCACAGAAGATCCTCGAGAGACATAGTTTCCATGATGGCTTCATCGGAGGGAAATGTCTCTTTCAAGGGATTGGGCGAATCCAAATCGCCGAGCCAAGGGGATTGAGAATAAGTATCAAGAGACATGCTCAAAGGAGCATGATCAGAAGGTGGAGGTTCCGAAGCCTAAATAAGTTCACAATAGTCTATCTTGATTGTACTTAACGACATCGAATATCCGATAGAATTGATTTGCTCAGGTGAAGGGATGATCCACGGGTCTTCATACCAAGAGATCATATTAATTTGAACAACATGGGGTGGAGGAAGAGGAAAAATACCCATGAGGGCAAGATCTTTGAAGAGACTCGACCCTATGCTCTCGTAGGGTAATTTGATCCACATACGGAAGGTTGCTCTAAGAAGAAGAAGTGAAAAATGACAATTGATCAACAATAACAATATTTCCTTCGTGCGGGAATTTCAAAACAAGAAAGGGAGTGGATAGAACACACAGCATGGTGTGAGTCCAACTGCGATTGAGGAGAAGATTGTAATTGAGCTTTGCGTCAACTACTTCAACCTTGAAATTGACTTTTTCCCTTCTAATGTAATCGATAAACTAGCGAGAACACCAAGAGGTTTCTATTATCTTCCATCAAAGGCTTCAAGGGCATTTGGTGATGAATTCAGAGCCGGAGAACCAATGGCTTTCCAGCAAGCAGATGACATGATGCACATAGACGCACCCTCATCCACAACTGCCCGATGGATATTCAGACCATTAATACCAAATTGTATGATGATCGCAATTTGGTGTGGGAGTCGTGGGATGAAATTCTCCAAGTTGAAAGCGAGAACTCTAGTATTAGCAGGATCAACCCCGTCGATCGCCGATAAAAAAGCCTTCCGTTAAGATGGAAAACTCTGAAGTACTTCTAATGCAGACATTGCAAATGGCGCCTGAACCAGATCTTCAACAATACTGTAATGTTGAGCAGCACAGGCATTGGGATTGTAAGAAGACTTATGGAGTACACCTTTGGAAGGTGGCCATACAACGGGCTCAGTACCGGGCCTTTCAATTTGAAGAGGGCCAGAAGCAGGCAGAGGAGGAAGACCGTCATCGATCTCTTTCCTCGTTGCCTGACACGATCCGATATAATATTTCAACCGAGTAGCGATAGAAACGGATGCAAAACCATTCATCAAGAAAAACTGAGAGCCAAATGGGGCAAAGGGCTGAGGTTTCTCTACCATCTGGTTCTGCTGTGATGGAAAAGGTTCTTTGAGAACAGTCGTAGTTCCCTGAGTTCCTTTGAGCAGTCTACTTACTTCGGCCCATCGTGGACAGTCCTTGGTGTAGTTTTCTTCGTTACAAATCAAACAAGGGTACTTTGGCTTACACTGTGAACAATCATCAGCACGAGGTTTAGGAAAATCTGGTTTCAGGGCATCAGCTTTTGCCTTACCTTTACCCTTCTTTTTTCCCTTAGAAGTATTGTCTGCTAGATTGGCTTGAACAACATTGACTTCCGTCGTTTTACCAGATTCGGGGTAGACTGAGAAGCATCATTGGAAGGATTAGACTTTTGCTACCTAGGATTTGAAGGAGAAGACTTCCGAGAAGTTTGAGACACGGAACATATGATACCATCGATACAGATGAACATATGATACGGATGGTGTCGCTAGTGCTTTGGAAGTTCAAGGTCGAGGAGCATCAGGCAATATATCATACAACGTGCCAGACTGAGAGTACATGAGATCGAGGTACTGGGCACGAGCAATGTCTTGTTCTTCAATCACACATACCCCCATAGCTATGCCTTTAGCGATTTTATTGACAAACAAGGTAGTGAACCAATTAGTTAGAAGATGATTAGGAATATCAAACTTGGTCAAGCGACGACGATGCCTCCATTCATGAATATGATCCAAGATATGAGTAGCTTAGTCCTGTTTCGAGGATGCGAGGAGGTGCGTCCTGGTCTCATAGTGAACCGGTAATTGAAAATGGGTAAGAAACACCATGGCTAAAGAGTTGAAATCTTGAAAAATGCCACGAGATAATTCAATGTACCACTTTGCAGCGACACTAGTAAGAGTCTGATGGAAAAGACGGAGTCAGATAGAATCATCAACCCAAGAGTTAGAGGAACACCACAAGTGGTATGTCATAACATGCGCTTGATGATCTTCTCCGGACTTGCCCTCAAACTTTGGACAATCACCAGGAATATTAGGTCGAACTGGAGGCCAATACGGGTTATGAAGAATCAGATTGTTCGTTAACTTTGACACATCTAGCAGTTCCAACGTAGTGAGAAATAGTAATTGAGGATTAAAAGGCATCGAAGGCCTTTGGTAAGGACCCGTGTTAACATTCCACCCAGTCTGGGACAAATTTTTCCGCCATATGTTTTATCTGGGAGGATTCTAATCATAGGGGTTATAAGCCTGATAGTTTTGCCCATATTGGGGTTGAGGACCGAGATACTGACTTGAAGAATACCATTAAGGTCCTTGCTGAGCAATGTATGGATTTTGCTGCGGAATGTAAGCATTTCCTTGAGGTGGATTATACACCATTTGGGATTGATTTTGAGGGTAATAGGTAAAACCTTGTGGCGCACTATATACCGCCTGATATTGACCTTGAGGAGGGTAAGTAACGCCTTGAGGTTGACCAGGTGGACCTTGGTGAGCAGGTTGAATGGGCTGTTGAGCTGGTTGAACATGTTGAACCAGCTATTGGGCTGGTTGAACAAGTTGACCCAGCTACTGAGCGGGTTGAATTAGTTGCTGAGGTTGGGCAAGCTGTCCCTACTGAGTAGGTTTGCCTGGATACTGAGGGCCACCGGGTTTCCTTTGTGGAAGAGGTTGGCTCGATGGTTGCGATGGACTAGGTTGTCCCTGATAACCAGGTTGACCCGGAGTAGGACCGTAGGGTTTTTCTTGTTTCCCAAAGTTTTGGCCTTGCTGGACGTAAGGCTGCTGCTATTACACAAAAGGTTGTCCCTATAGTGGATACATTTTCCCCCCAAGAACATAAGATGCTCCTGGTTGTTATTGATATTGAGGTTGATCGGAAGGACCGTAGGGTTGCTGGACCAAAGGTTAACCTTGTAATGGTTGTCCTTGAGGTCCATAAGGTTGTCCCTGTTGAATCAAAGGTTGTCCCTATAAGGGTTGTCCTTGTAGACTAGAGGTTTGTCCTTGTATTACCGGCCCTCGATGAAGGACGGTTCGATAAGGATCGGTCAGAGGCAGATAAACAACCTGATTTGGATCAATAGGAGGCAAATAGACGGGGTTACCGTAGACATCATAGTGATGTGGAGGATTGATAAGAGCCTGGGGCTACTGAGAACCCTGAAAGTTTTGTTGCTGAACAACCAACAAATACTCCTCAAAATTAAGGCCGCCAGGAATCGCAGAGGAAGTCGTAGCCACACTAGAAGCAGGCGTAGCCCCCGCAGCACAGGGTTTTGATTTACGCGGGTCAGGATTGACAGGCCACTTGGGATTAAGAAAGATAGGCCTGTGAGTATGAAAATATCCTGATGAATAATGTGTAACAACTGGTGCAGATAAAGCCACACAAATGGTAGGTTTGACTGGGACAGCTGTAACAACGACCGACAAACTAGGTGTCGAAGGTGACAGTCTTAATGAAGGAAGGACCAAACTCCTTGGAGGAGTCGAAGTACTATAATGTGCTATGGACGCAACACCATAAATAATCTAACTCAAAGTCTGATAACCTAGTGGAAGTGACACCGATGGAGGAGAAGATTGATTAGAGACACATGGGAGATCTTTAGGGAAAAGCTAATATTCCCCTGTAGACACAGGCATTTCTTCATGGCTAATAGGACTCGAAGAATCCATGTCTGACGAAGCTATAATATCTTCGAAAAGATGACGAGGACTAGGAGGTACAACAATAGCTATAAAAGGTGATCTTGAAGTAAGAGGAGGGAACTCTTCCTCACTCCTGAAACTAGACCAAGCACCCTGAGGAGGCCAATTGAACTCAACTGACTCTTCAGGAGGAGATCGGGTAGCGAGAGGTTGAACACTCAAGAGAATAGGCCACGCAAGCTTGACAAACCTGGTGGACTGAAGGGTTTCGAAAGAAACGTCAGGAAAAGAACTACCACTAGGAGGCAGTGAAGAAGACGACAAAACTGGTGGTTCTGCCACTGTGACAGTATTTCAACATAGGAAGGAAAATGAGATAGCCAATTCAAGGCTTCAAGACCAAACTCTAAGGAACGACAAAAATAAACCAAGTAAATAAATTTTAAAGGGCATGTGATCGTGGGTAATTAATTTTACAACACTTGAACAAAACTTTGTTGCTTCATGTTTTAAGAGTCGAGAAACAGAAAAAATATGACTCTAGTCACTTTCAATTTTAAACGAGCATGAAAGGACATGTGCTCCATGATCTCTTATCTTTTTAGGGAGTCACGAAAAGATCGAAAAGACTACTCAGGTAATCTAAGCAAGAGGGTGTACCAAGTTTCCGTGAACTTCCATATACACCTTGGTGATCAAACGAAAGAGAAATGACCAAGGACTTAACGTACGTGTAGGTAGTCTCCCCGAATGCTGTGTTAGGTGTATCGCAGTTACAAGGTGGCAAAATCGGCTTCCTAAGGATAAAGGATTTGAACCTATGAGGGTCTCCCTTTATATACACGATGGTACGGGAAGCACAAGTCCGTACTAGTGCTGTCTAAGGCCAAATGGAAAACGACAGCTACTAGGTTTAACGACGCTGAAACACTTCTCTAGACTAGACCTCTAAAAATGTTTCTTTAGGTTCCAATGCTTCCTTAGGTTAATTGAATAAATTTTACAGTTGACCTTGAATTAATGTTTTAGTTTCAAGGCCCTACCAAATTTGATCTCAAATTTCCTAAATGCAAGCTACATGCAATAGAACACCATTTTTTGTTTGATGAATGCTAACCAAGAGAAGGATAGAGATCTTTCAGAAAGTAGCAAACAATGAAATCATATGAAGAAGTCCCCTAATGCATCTAATACAATCAAAACGAGAAACGAAAAAAACTTTCCTAGATGCAAACGCTAGTTATGTGAAAGAACTTTTGCTTTTTGAATGAATGAAGTACACAATGCACTAATTACAGCAAAAATCAGATCAAACACTAGTTTAGAGCACTATGAATGTAGATATCTCAAAACGAACAATTCAAAAGAAATAGAGACATAAAGACATACTCAAACCAATGATGCACTTTTTCAATCAAAGTGAAAGCTTTCAAAATGACCCAAACGAGCAATGTGATCTATGCTAAAAAACGAAGAGATGGAGAGTCAAACAAACACAAAAGTAATTGTTCAACAAACCAAAAACTCAAAGGATCAAGAAATACTCAAGCAACTGATCAGGGAATTGAACTGATAGGAAACAAAAAGACTCGAACTTCAACCAGAAGGCTCAGTGAGCGAAAGACACCTAGAACCCTAGGGCTATGAACTGCACTGATAAGAGAATAGACAAACAATTGAGAAGAGTAAGCCTAAAGCAGTTAAAACAAATCCAAAAATACCAATTGGAATTCAAGAAACAAGCCAGAGTCAAGCACAACTGACCAAAAATTCAGTGAAAGGGTCAAACCAAATACTACAGGATTCGGCGCGACTATGAGGTGGTAATTCGCACCAAACAGGGGTTGGCGCTACTGCAACAAAAGCAACCTGCGCCAATTGGTGCGATTGTTCAAGCAAAACTCGCGTCAAGCTAGATAACTATAAGAGGAGGAAAGAACCAGTGAGCAGAGGTCAATCTTGACACTCTGGAGTTGAACAAAAGGATTCAAGACAATCAAACAAGCCAAAAAAGACAGGCAAGCAAGCAAATGATCGAAGTCGACTTAACAAGACAAACTCCTAAAAGGAAATGAAACGACCAACTCACGTTGTTCCCCAGCGGAGTCGCCAATTTTTTGGGAAGGTAAATCCTCTCTACGGACAGAGATGATCCCTCTAGCCCTAGAGTGGGTCTAGCAACAAAGGGATAAGCTAAAGTGTAGGTTCCTAATTGATGAATGAAAAAGACAGGGTAGATCGACCTACCTGGAGTCCAATGTTGTAGTCACTGTAGTGATGGTGGCTTCTTGATCTCTGTCTCAACAGGTCACAGTCCTTCCACAACAGTGCTCAGATACATGCACGAAGATCAACAAACAAGAGCAGCATACAAGACAATGATTTCATTCATAATCAACTAACCAGTCAAGGAAGGTTAAGCATATTGCATCAAATAAAACACATTAACGCAAGATGGGAACCAGACAATAGTCATGTATATATATAAATAGAAGAAAGAGTTACAACCGAAGCCTTGACGTCATAGCCTCCTTCAACAGGGTTCAGTCGAAGCACGTCTCGAAGGATTGTCGGGAAATTCAGATGGGGTGAGGACACAAGCCTAAGCTTTCTCGACAAAGGTCTCTTCCGTTCTATGTTCATAGAGAAAAGTTCAGGAATTCTCTTCTGCGTTTCAACTATAATATGTTCAGCTAGCTCATCAATGGAAGATGACTTTATTTATAGAGGGAGAGGAGGAGGTTGGGATCCCTACAATGGTGGAAGGGAGACCTTATCCCTTGGGAGGTTTCCCCAAAAGGTGGAAACAAGAGGCCAAAGGAGGGAGGTCATGGTTATTCAGTCGAACCACTCCATATGACTCGCCCACGAAGTTGTTATGATGGAAACTTCGCCACTATATTTAAAAAACATTCCATAAACAGGTTTGCTTAGGTAGCTCACTGTGACAGAGCACCAATGGGCACGGGCTTAGTGTTAATCTTCCTCATTGGAGCGAGGGCATAACATTCTACTAGCACCAAGGCAAAAACATGTGTTTCTGATGGTCTGCTCAGGGAATTGTCAACGAAAGGAATGTTGTCCTCATGGAAAGGGATGCAATGATGGTGTTTGCAAGGGATGAAAATTTGTTTTAGTCACATAAATTATCCTCCAATGTGCAGGACAAGGATTGTAGGGACAGTGACAAAATTATGTGTAACAATAGTCCAAAATTTAGCCACAAATTATACCACTTCTTTCTTGATATTCGACTAATAATAGCACTTCTTCACTAATGTCAATCTATTTTGATATCCTGGGTGACCTAAATATAGCTTGACATGAAACTCCCTCAAGATAAACTTCTTGAGATCATTTTCATCTGGAACATAGATCATGTCCCTAAATCTCACCAAGCCATTTGTCGTAAGATGATAATGCACATCCTGATCGCTCGTACCTTATTGTAACCTGTGCATGATCTCATTATACCTGTCATCCTATTGTCTTGCCTTTAAGATCTGATCCTGTAAATCTGTCCCATATGAGCTCACTATTGCAACATGGCTCAACTACACTTTACTCGTGAGAGAATTTGCAACCATCTTCTTCTTTCCCTTAATGTATTTAATCTCAAAGTCAAACTCACTAAGGGTAGCCAACCATCTAGCTTGCATGACATTTTGATTCGGTTAGTCAAATATATATCTCAACCCACTTTGATCACTCATCAATACAAACCTCTTGTCAAGAAGATAATGCCTCCACAACTTCAAGGCATGAACAATAGCTACCAACTAAATATCATGAGTCGCATAGTTCCGCTCGTGCTCATTTAGTTTCCTAGACTCATAGCATACCACCTATCCCTCCTGCATAAGGACTCCACCAAGCCCTCTCTTACAAGCATCTGTACACACTTCAAACACTTTATTCGGATCTACAATCTTAAGGACTGGAGCATTTGTCAACAACTGCTTCAACTATGTAAAACTGACTTAACATTCCTCTATCCATTCAAATTTATGACATTTTCTTTGCAATGATGTAATAGGACATGGAGTGCGTGAAAATTTCTTGATGAACGTCCTATAATAACCTACTAATCCCATGAATTATGTAACTTCATCCACATTTCTAGGAGTTACCCACTCCATGATGGCCCTTATATTTTCTATATCCACTGATATGTCTTCCTTGGAAACAACATGTCCCAAGTAATGTACCTCTGTTTGAAATAAACTACACTTACTCAGCTTGGAATACAACTGATGTTCCCTTAAAAATCTCAACACTACTACTAAATGCTCAACATGCTCTTCCTCGTTCTTAGAATATATTAATATATCATCAATGAACACAGTAACAAACTTTTCGAGATAAGGACTCAACACACTATTCATCAAGCATATAAAAGTAGTTGGGGCATTATTCAAATCAAATGGAACTACTACAAACTCATAATTCTCATACCTGGTCCTGAAAGTAGGTTTGTATATGTCCTCTTATTTTATGTGTACCCGATGGTATCCTGATCTCAAGTCGATCTTTGAGAACACTCTCGCTCCCTTAAAATGGTCAAACAAGTCATCAATCCTCGAAAATGGGTATCGATTCTTGATATTCACCTTGTTCAACTACCTATAATCAATGAAAAACCTAAAAATATCATCCTTCTTCTTCATGAACAATACTAGTGCACCCCAAGGTGATACACTTGGCCTAATGTATCCCTTATCAAACATTTCCTTCAACTGAAACTTCAACTCTACTAAATCTGGTGTACTCATCCTGTAAGGTGCCTTTGATGTTGGTGTTGCTCCTAGTACCAACTCAATAGAAAATTCTTCTTCCCTGTGAGGAGGAAACTCTGGAATCTCTATTGGGAATACATCTTGAAACTACAGCAAGAATGGATACCTCTTGAATATTTTTGCATTCTCAACATCCTTACCCTTGTCACTAGAAATGTGAACTACAAACATCACACACACCTTCCTGCAACTACACTCAGCTTGCATAGTGGTGACCATCCTAACTTATGTAGGCTTCTTCTTTCCCTGCAAGATTCCCTTTTCCCCATTTTCATCCAGGAATTCAATAGCCCTGTCATGACAATATACTTTGGTCCTATGAAGATACAACCAATCCATACCCAAAAGAATGTTATACGACCCCAATGGTAGTACATTCAAATGTGTTGTTGTAGGCATACCATTCAATTCAAATGCACAAGCTCTTACCCAATGATGAACTCTCTTCTTAGTACTTGTAGACAAATGCACCAACCAAGACTCTGCATTTACTTACTTTCTCAAGCCACACTTATCCACCAGTTTAGGATTAACATAACTATAATTAGACCCAATATCAATCAAAATAGAAACAACTCGACCACAAAGCTTATCTTCCATCTAATTAATGGATGCGTGATGATCTGCCTACTTATTTCCACAACTGTATAAATCCAAGGAATGTTATGATCAACATCCCTAACTATCTACACCTCTTGAGCACTATAGATCTGAGGCCTATTGATCAAGTGCTCAGAATTATGCTAAAATATCGAATTTCTCATAATGACGTGAAAGCTGAATGACCGCGTAGTGCTCGTCATTCTGAATCCAACGCAACATGTTTCGTGCGAAATTATGGACTCCGTATGCTCCCAAAAATGATTTATGTTTGCTTTGCTAAACATGCAAAAAAATGATTATAGGGAGCCCAGCCGTAGTCCATACTGTTGATTTGGCAGCTGACTGGGCAGGGTCAATTTCAGTCAATTTCCACCGGCAAATGACAGTTTGCCAAGTGGCACCATTTGGTTGGTTAAAATTTTTGGGTGTGTTGGCAGGTTCTTAGTGGTTTAAATCTAGGCCAATGAGGAGGAGACACGTGGCTTGGCCTGGGTCTGCCACGTGCCCCCCCATGGTTGTTGTTATAGTCTGGGCGGAGGTGTCGAGGTTCGACCCTGCGACCTCCCACGCAATACGCACACCAACTACCAATCTGTCTATGCATTAGTTCTTAACAACTATGCGTATTCATATATATCTGAAGTTTAAAGTTAATAACTTAAGGGGGAGAGGGGAGCCATCCCCCAACGCATACGACCACAGCTGGAGACTACAGCAGAGCGGGAGGATGCTTAACCCTAAGTGTGTAGTTTAAAAACTTAATCCATGGTTAATTAACTACTAAACTCGCTTAATTAATATTAAATTGGATTTGCCACTAAGCGCGGATTAAGCGCTAAACTTGCTTGATTAAAGTTAATGCAGTTTATTTAAATTAATGCAGATTAGTTTGCCAGTCTGCCAAATACAACAGAACTTCCAATTTGGCGCCAAATAGCCCAATTTAGCTCCAGTTAGTTAAATTTAGGCATATATTTGTGGATAAACTATAGAGGTCATAAATTTTGGAGTTTTCGGCCAAATCAACAGCAAAAAGAAGCTAGATGACCACTTTTGGGCATTCTACACTCAATGGTGCAGGTTTCAGGAGAATTAAAGCATTGCAAACACATCATTTTGCAAAATTGAGCATAATAGAGAGGCCCAAGCCATGGAAGCTGGACCAAGGAGATGTAGCCCAGGAGGGGTGAACTCCTTCATCAAATCCTTGTGTTGATGTGTTGTGTGGTGATGTATTGTACTTTTATTTTCTATTGTTAAGTCTTTCTTTTATGTTAATTTGTTCATAAAAATAACATAAAAATCACTCATGAGACTCAATCACTTACAACAGAACTTGAACCTTTAAGCACATATAAGACATTTTTTAAAGAATCTGAAAGAGGAATTAACACAACAATACTAACATACCTTATTCAGATAATTTTTGGTATCAGAGCTTAGGTTTGTTGTGCATGAAGGGATCTAATTGTTTGCAAGTTTGTATCATACTTACAAGGTTAAAACTCAAAAGAGGAGAAGGGAAGCTAGTTGAAAGCCCTGTAGTAGGGTCAAGAGGAAAAAGGGCAAGGTTTCCAAAGTCTTCAATACCAGCACATCCTCAAGTTTAAGTTGAGTCTTTAGTGAGCATGTCTTGTGAAGGAGAACCTACCATGATAGAATATGAGAGAGCATTCAGAAAGACATTTTTTGATATCACTAAGATTGTTAAGGTCCTCTATGGGGAGAAGGACTTAAGGATGCAAGGAGAAAATTCTAGGCCTCCAAGAGGAGGAGGACATGGAGATGGTAGGAAGCCACCACCCACTCCACCATAATCCTCACCACCATATTCACCTTCCTCTTCATCATCTTCCACTACCACAACCCTTCCATATGTTCATACACATACTTCAAAAGGAGATGGTAAATCACCCTTACTTAAACTTGATGTAAAATTTGAGCTATCGATGTATAATGGTGAAGTGAATGCAGAGAAGCTAGATAATTGGATTCGTCAGTTGGAGGTTTATTGCAGAATTCAGAACCTTCGAGAGGATGACATAAAGATTCAATTGGCTTCCTTAAGAATGGAGGGCATAACACTTGTATGACGAGAAGAAAATACACAAGATGAGATTAAAAAACATGGTAATATCTCAATGTCTTGGTCTAATTTTATTGCTACCATTAAAAGGAAATTTTATCCTCTAGCTTACATGCAAAAAGCCATTATGGACTGGCAGAATTTTAGACAACTAAAGGGACAAAGTGTGCAAGATTACACTCATGAATTTAGGATAAGAGCTCTTATTTTGGGTGTCAAATTATATTCTCAAGAAACTTTCTTAAAGTATATTGGTGGTTTGCAAATCTATCTTAGACATACTATTCTCATGTCCAGTCCCACAAACTTAGATGAGGTTTGTGTTCAAGCCACACATCTAGAAGCAAGAGGGAAACATAGTGCAGATGAGAAAAGTGATAGTTTCCTTGAGTATGAAGGTAAAGGAAAGGGTAAGTTTAATGGAAGAGGAAAGAAAAATGGTTCTATTAAAATAGAGAAAGAGAAACTCATATGTAAACATTGTTCAAAAAATGGCCATGATGAATACCATTGTTGGCAACTCCATCCAGATTTGAAGCCAAACAAACTTAAAACCAAAGAGAGCGAGAAAATAGTTGCAATCGTTGAACATGACTTAGGTTCAAATTCAGGAGATGAAACCAAGATTACAGCATTGGGTTTGAAAGGTAAGAACATAACAAGCACTAGTTCTTCAAGTTATTCCAATGTAACTCAAGATGAAGATACAAGAATTGAACTCTTTCATATTAGAGTTGTTTCAAAGCATACCAAAATAGACACACTATTTGATAGTGGTTCTCAAGCTAATTTTATTTATGGAGACTTATTCAAGAGGTTAAATCTAGAAACTGTTACACATCCAAGACCTTATCCTTTAGGCTAGCTATGCAAGAATGCAGACTTGCAAGTAACAAGGAAGTGCATCATAAGGTTTGCAATCAATTCAAACTTTCTTGACGAAGTTGAACTGGATGTAGTTCTACTTGAGATTTCAAGTATTGTTTTTGGAAGTCCTTATCTTTATGATAGGAGGGTGGTATTTCATCGCCATGAGAATAAGTACCACTTGTTTAAGGATGGAATTGAGTACATAGTTAGATCACATAACAAGAAGACGAGTTTGTCTCTTATACATGTGAGAGAAATGAAGAGAATAGTGAATGCAAGTCAAAACTTGGATTTGTTAATGTTCAAGAATAGTGATGTTTTGAATGAGACCTTTCAAAAATATGCGTCAAATGAACAATATTATTTCATTGAGGTTGCTAAAGTTTGTAATAAAATGTTTCAGGGCTCTAACATGTTGCCTTTGAAAAGAGGTAAACAAGACGAGAAAGATTTGCAGCAGTCCACATCAGTGTTGAACATTGATGGAAACAAGATGCTGGTGCAAGAGAGTGCAAGGGTTAAAGGGAAAGCGCCAACAAAAAATTTAAAAAGAAGGCATAGGTTCCACAAGTACTTGTTTTTGGTTTCAAAATAGTACATGTCAATGGTCAAAACATTTGGTCAAAAGTCGATGCAAGTACAAGGTTCAAGGTGAGAGAGTTTTCAAGTTTCTTTTGATTGACGACCGAGGTGGGAACAATTTTGTTTCTTCAAGGACAACTTGTTGTTCTGCAAATTATGGGAAATTGCAGCATGAAAATGTCTACAAAAGTGAGACAGGGTCTTTGGAATCAAGGAAAAATATTAGTTTTTATGAAAAGCTCAAATTGTCGAAATTAGGCGAATTCCAGTGGATTAAGACTAGAAGGGTGGGGGAATTGTACCCTCATCCACATGTTCAGTAATGAAAGATATTTTGGGGTCTAAAAGGCTTCAATTTGGGAGGAATGATAAAGTGCTTAGAATTATGCTCAAAAATCAAAATTCTCATAATGACGCGAAACCTAAACGATTGCGTAGTGTTCGTCGTTTTGAATTTGGCGCAACTCGTTTCGTGCAAAATGGACTCTGTATGCTCCCATAAATGAGTTTTGTTCGCTTTGCTAAACAAGCAAAAGAATGATGATAGGGAGCCCAGTCAACAGTTCGTACTGCTAATGTGGGATGTTGATTGGGCATGGTCAATTTCAGTCAATTTCCACTAGCGAATGACAATTTTCCAAGTGGCAGCATTTGGTTGGTTCAAATTTTTGGGTGCGTTAGAAGGTTCTTGGTGGTTGAAATTTGGGCCAATGAGGAGGAGACATCTGGCTTGTCTTGGAGCCGCCACGTACCCCCCCCACATGGTGGTGTGAATTTTTTTTTATAGTCAGGGCGGAGGCGCTAGGGTTTGACCCCATGACCTCCCACACAATATGCACGCCAACTACCAATTCGTCTATGCATTAGTTCTTAACAACTATGCGTATTCATATATATTTGAAGTTTAAAGTTAATACCATTGGGGGGAGAGGGGGGCCTGCCCCCAACACATACGACCATAACTGGAGACCACGACGGAGCAAGAGGGTGCTTAACCCTAAGCGCAAAGTTTAAAAACATAATCCACAGTTAATTAACTGCTAAAATCGCTTAAATAATATTAAACCGGATTTGTCACTAAGCGCAGATTAAACACTAAACTTGCTTAGTTAACGTTAATGCAGCTTATTTAAATTAATGCATATTAGTTTGGTGGTCCAGCAAATCCAGTAGAACTGCCACTTTGGTGCCAACTAGCCTAATTTAGCTCCAATTAGCTAAATTTAGGCATAAATTTGTGGATAAACTATTAGAGGTCATAACTTTTGGAGTTTTCGACCAAATCGGGAGCAAAAAGAGGCTAGATCACCATTTTTGGGCATTTTGAACTCATTGGTGCAAGTTTTAGGAGCAGAAAATCATTGTAAACATGCAATTTTACAAATTTTAGCATAATAGAGAGGCCCAAGCCGTGGAAGTTGGACCAAGATGTAGCCTAGGAGGGGTGAACTCCTTCATCAAATCCCTGTGTTGATGTGTTGTATGGTGATGTACTGTCATTTTATTTGTTGTTGTTCAATACTTTTTTAATGTTAATTTGTTCATAAAAACATAAAAATCACTCATGAGACTCAATCACTTGCAAGAGAACTTGAACCCTTAAGCACATATAAGACATTGTTTACATAATCTGAAAGAGGAATTAACACAACAATACTAACATACCTTATTCAAATCACTTACCACCCTGGTACAATGGACAATCCTTCTTATGATTATCTTTTCCACTTATCCAACACTACAGTGGTCCCCTACTATCACCTCTAGTTTGTTTCTCTCCAGGTTATGACCCATGTCCCTTCTCCACTGCATTGAACTTCTTGTAAGGAACCACGTTTCTTTTTCAACTGCATCCTGAGGCATTCCCCACTTTGGTGGCCACTTCCCTTTAACTTTATCATTTCCTTTCAAATCACGCTTAGGCTTAGCTTTACGCTTTGATAGCTCACAAAATGGCTAATTATTTACTAAAAAATGACTAAAATTTGCATATAAACGACCATTTTTCAGTCTGTGACCAGTAGTAGCTAATTTACAGTATCGTATAACGCGACCAACTTTTAGTCGTTTTTAGCTTAGTCATTAATTGGTTGTCTCAATTTTATCGTTTAGTAGTATAGTTAGTCATTAATTGTCACAATTAATGACCAAATATACAAAAAAATATATTACTATATGATCACCCAAAAAAACCAATTAATGACCAAAGAAATATGACCAAAATGTTGGTCGCGTTATAAGAAACTGTAAATTAGCTACTAATAGTTATACATATGCAAATTTTAGTCATTGTTTGAAACCAATTAATGACCAAAGAAATATGACTAAATTTTGGTTGTGTTATAAGATACTGTAAATTAGTTACTAATAGTCGTATATGTGCAAAATTTAGACGTCATTTGTAATCACAAATTTATCATTATCAGTAGTCATATATCTTTTTTTGGTAGTTTCATGTTTATTATATAAACAACTAATTTAGTAGTTTATATTCATTTCATTTACTTTTATTAATAATCATTATAAATGACTAATTTAGTCATATACTCATTTTATTTATGTTCATCATTAATCAATATAAACTACTACTTTAGTAGTTTTAGATTGATTTTATGTGTTCAATATTAATCAACATAAATTAATTAGTATGTTTTTACAACTAAATTTAAAAAATGTCATACATGTGTATGTTCATCTAATATGAAAATGAAAAGTTGCATATGTTAATTACAATACTAAACATTATCAAGTGCAACTATAAATAACTTCAACCATATAAATTATATTATATGAAATGTTAAAGTATTACAATATGAATTTCCAACTTAATATTGGGGTCTAAAAGGCTTCCAGTTGGGAGGAATGATCAGGTGCTCAGAATTATGTTGAAAAATCAAGTTCTCAGAATGACGCGAAACCTAAACAACCGCGTAGTGCTCGTTGTTTTGAATTTGGCGCAACTCGTTTCGTGCAAAGTGGACTCTGTATGCTCCCATAAATGAGTTTTGTTCACTTTTCTAAACAAGCAAAAGAATGATGACAGGGAGCCCAGTCAGCATTTCGTACTGCTAACGTGGGATGTTGACTGGGCATGGTCAATTTCGGTCAATTTCCACTGGCAAATGACAATTTTCCAAGTGGCAGCATCTGGTTGGTTCAAATTTTTGGGTGCGTTAGCAGGTTCTCAGTGGTTGAAATTTGGGCTAATGAGGAGGAGACATCTGACTTGTCCTGGGGCCGCCACATGCCCCCCCACATGGTGGTGTAAATTTTTTTTTATAGTCCGGGCGGAGGCGCTGGGGTTCGACCCCATGACCTCCCACGCAATATGCACGCCAACTACCAATTCGTCTATGCATTAGTTATTAACAATTATGTGTATTCATATATATTTGAAGTTTAAAGTTAATACCATTGGGGGGAGAGGGGGGCCTGCCCCTAACGCATACGATCACAGCTGGAGACCACGACGGAGAAAGAGGGTGCTTAACCCTAAGAGCTGAGTTTAAAAACATAATCCACAGTTAATTAACTGCTAAATCCGCTTAAATAATATTAAATCAGATTTTCCACTAAGCGTAAATTAAGCACTAAACTTGCTTAGTTAACGTTAATGCAGCTTATTAAATTAATGCAGATTAGTTTGGCGGTCCGGCAAATCCAGCAGAACTGCCACTTTGGTGCCAACTAGCCTAATTTAGCTCCAATTAGCTAAATTTAGGCAGAAAATTGTGGATAAACTATTAGAGGTTGTAACTTTTGGAGTTTTCGACCAAATCAGGAGAAAAAAGAGGCTAGATCACCATTTTTGGGCATTCTGAACTCATTGGTGCAGGTTTCAAGAGCATAAAATCATTGTAAACATGGAATTTTTCAAATTTTAGCATAATAGAGAGGCCCAAGCCATGGAAGCTAGACCAAGAAGATGTAGCCTAGGAGGGGTGAACTCCTTCATCAAATTCCTGTGTTGATGTGTAGTATGGTGATGTACTATAATTTTATTTTTTATTGTTCAATACTTTTTTTATGTTAATTTGTTCATAAAAACATAAAAATCACTCATGAGACTTAATCACTTGCAAGAGAACTTGAACCCTTAAGCACATATAAGACATTGTTTACAGAATCTGAAAGAGGAATTAACACAACAATACTAACATACCTTATTCAAATCACCTACCACCCTGGTACAATGGAAAATCCTTCTTATGATTATCTTTACCACTTATCCAACACTACAATGGTCCCCTACTATCACCTCTAGTTTGTTTCTCTCCAGGCTATGACCCATGTCCCTTCTCCACTGCATTAAACTTCTTGTAAGGAACCACATTTTCTTTCTCACCTGCATCCTAAGGTATTCCCCACTTTGGTGGCCACTTCCCTTTAACTTTATCATTTCCTTTCAAATCACGCTTAGGCTCAACTTTGCGCTTTGACAACTCATAACAATCACTAGTACAAAATGGCTAATTAGTTACTAAAAAAAAGACTAAAATTTGCATATAAATGACCATTTTTCAGTCGGTGACCAGTAGTAGCTAATTTACAGTATCGTATAATGCAACCAACTTTTAGTCATTTTTAGCTTAGTCATTAATTGGTTGCCTCAATTTCATCGTCTAGTAGTATATTTAGTCATTAATTGTCACAATTAATGACCAAATATACAGCAAAATATATTACTATTTGATCACCCAAAAAAACCAATTAATGACCAAAGAAATATGACCAAAATGTTGGTCGCGTTATAAGAAACTGTAAATTAGCTACTAATAGTTATACATATGCAAATTTTAGTCATTGTTTGAAACCAATTAATGACCAAAGAAATATGACTAAATTTTGGTTGTGTTATAAGATACTGTAAATTAGCTACTAATAGTCGTATATGTGCAAAATTTAGACGTCATTTGTAATCACAAATTTATCATTATCAGTAGTCATATATCTTTTTTTGGTAGTGTTAGTATGAATCCTTTGTCGAAGTGTACGAAAAAGGACCACTTTAGCTACGCATAACTAATAGCCCTAACAACAAAAGTGGCTGCCAATATCTTCAGATCTGCGGTTAGTTGAACATAAAAGAGCTGCAAAAACCATATCTATGCATGGAAAGACATTAAGCAGAAAAAATAAGGGTTTGCTCCATATACCAATAAACAAGACAAGAACAATTTTTGAAAGAATTTTTGTATTAATCGGGCACCTGGGAGGAAAACAAGAAGGCGTATCCAATTCTCCTCAGTGGGATGGGTTCTTGGAAGTCCTCAGCACTTTAGATCTAAAATCTCTCTCTCTTGTTGGTGTAGAAAACCCACACAAAGAATGGAACTCAAAGGGAGCTCACACAGCAAATGGCAGAAAATGGTGACCAAGTGTATAGATCCAGAGTGATCTAATAGGCAACAAAAGGTGAAGAATGGTAGGAAAAACCCTCCTATTTATAACAAAATATTGGGTCATTCTAGATCTTGTTGCATGGGTTAACCAGATCTAGATCCACTTTTTATGGAATATTTTATTATATTTGTTGGAGGGAAAAGGTATTTGACTTGGGTCAAATCCCTTAATTTGTCAAAAATAAATAAATAAATGATTTATTTATCTTTTAAGGAAGCGGTTAGAAGATAATCAAATAAATAATGATTTATTTAATTATTTAAGGAAGTGGTTGAAAGATAATTAAATAAATAGTGATTTATTTAATTATTTGTGGGTGATTTGGTCATATTTAACAGGGAATATTATCTAAATAAGGTTTAAATAATTATTCATAGAAAATAATAAGATAAATAAAGGTTTATCTAATTAATTTCTTTGATTTTGGGTTAAACATGACTGGGAATAATAATTAAATTATGGTTTAATTAATTATTCCATGAGGAAAATTAAATAAATATGGGTTTGTTTAATATTTCCTTTTGGGGTTTCCTGTTTTAACATAGTGAAAGAAATTTTACTTAGGGTAAAATTGGTCTTACATGGTGTACTTGGGTCCATCTAATGATAATAGGTTAGATGACCAAAAAATGGTGTAACAGATTGCCCCCCAGCGTGCGAGTGTCAGGAGCAAATCGTATGACCGAAGTACGTTGTAAGAACACAATCACTAGACAAAAAAAGGGATGTGAGAGAGAGAAATGTAAGGTAGATAGTGTGCTGAAGGACTAGACCCTGAGGAGACGAGACTCGCAGGTGCAACAAGTCTCTTTTTATGAGAGGGCACCTGTGCTGAAGGCGGCGGGGGAGGCATACCTATGCCCACCGAGACAAAGTACAAAAGAATAGTGTGTCCAGTAAACAAGGGACCGAACCATAAAGTACAGCTGGCATAATCATGAGCCAGATAAAAAATACAATGAGGAATCCCACATACATGCTGTGCCTGGGATAACAGCCAGGACTTGTACAATAATATCTGAGTACATGAGATACGAATACAACCCAAATGCCCCCTGTAAATGGGGAAGGGCTCACAAAATCTGACTGATACATGCAAGTCAAAGAGGCGCTGCAAGTGGCTATGGCCAACATCATCAAATATCTGGAGCTACATCGAAGGCTGCAAAGAAGAGGTCATCCGGGCATGTGGGGGGCTACCTGCAGGGCCACCCCCTCATGAGGGTTGAAACATCTCACACACACCCGGGAATCATCAAGAGCTGCTGCTGGATCACTAGACCATCAAGTATACAGATCTCGATCATGCTGAAAGGAGCTGGAGAAACAATCAAGCCAAAAGGAAAGGAGATATCCCTTTGCCTGATCCGAGGCACCGAACAAGAGTGGAAGCTGGAACCAAGGTACACCGCCCTCTAGACCTGGCTTCTGGAATGAATGAGCTGATGTCGACAGAAGGAGGTCCGCCATAGGTGAGGAATTGAGAGACCCTCAACTAAGGCACGAGAGAAAAGAGTAGAGCGACGGACAGACTGACACTAATGACGATAGTGAAGTGGAAAGGAATGAGTAGCTAATGGACGACTTCCCTTGCTAGAGCATAAAAGGCATGAATGACATGGCAGCGATTGACACAACATCATCAGGGATGGGGGATAGTGGAACTGAAGGTCATAATGTGTGACACAAGAGAGAGACCAAGCAATGAAGGATGGAGGGCTATAGTGGGGTACAAAGGAACTCGGTATAGACTCTATGGAGGGAATGATGACTCAACTTGGATGCTCTAAACAAGGGCGACTCGATGGTGCTGCCACACAGTAAAGGCCCCAATGGGGGACCGTGGAAACATGAGTACATGATGGGAACTCATGATGAAAATCGACACGAACAAGGACAAGGAAGGAGGCAAGATGGTGCCCCAAGTACAAGTGTCGTAAGTGAGGAAATTCGATTTTAAGGAGAGGTGGAGTGACCCTTCTTGGAAAAAATGTGTCCTGGTGAAGTATCAGATCACAAAACACTAACAGATACCCATTTGAGGGCTCGGTGAGAGCTTTCCAACGGTGCAGACGGTTCATCAAACGGGGCTACGGTGTGGTCGCAGCAGTCAAAAGAAGAAACAGGGGTTCTCTTTTAATAAGGCAGTTTTCCCTCCAAAATCACTCATTTTCTATTGTTGCTGTGGTGAATGTAGAGAGGAGAGAAGGCCCTAAATCTTGCAGCGAACGTAGCGGACAAACCGACCGTTGGAATCGTGATCCGTCAGTTGCAGGTAAGAGGTCTAACCTTTCTCTTGCATTTTGATGGATTAAATTTTCAGTTTAGGGCCCAGAATCCCAGAAACAGCCCCTCCTTCATCTCTATGGCCGGGTCGCACTTTTTGGGCCAAAAAGTGCGACCTGGGAAGCAGGTTTTAGGCAGAAAAGTGCGACCTGTCCCAGAAATGGGCAGAAAACTGCGACCTGGGAGATGAGGGGGTTTTGGTGCTGTTTGATGGCTGGAAGTTGGGTTTTGGTGTTTGGTTATGGTTTTCCCGATCTGTACGCTGACAAAAATGATGTGTTTGTGCAGGTATGGCAGAGTTACGGGTCAACTGGAGAGAGAGAGATCTGGGGACACTTCGGACAGAGATCCAGGCGGATCAGGGCGTCCGTCGTGTATTGGCCAGATTTGGGGTTCTCAAGTTTGTGGAGAACCCATTGATGAGAGCAGGGGAACCATTATTGGCCCGGATTATCAGTTATTGGGATCCAGATCAGGAGATCTTTGTGGTGCAGGGGCACAGGATCGAACTGACGGTCCAGGACGTGTACTTCCTGACTGGTCTCCCGCCACTGGGGATGGTGGGAAACACACAGCCAGTGTTGCCGCGTGGGCGACATATCATGGAGTTCGTGGAACGCCATGGTCGACCGGGTCTCCAAGTCAAGGGGACTCGAATACCGATCGGGGATCTAGAGAGGCTAGAAACCCGTGCAGTGGCCGCAGCTGTGCTGCGAATCCTGGGCAGCCAGGCGTTCCATCACATCACCGGGGGGCAGATGATGATAGTGGAGAGTGTGTTGGGTGGGACCTACTTTGGGTGGGCCCAAATGATGCTGGTGGCGCTAAAGCGACAGTTGTCGCTATGCAGGCGGCAGGTGAATCATGATTTCTCATATGGGACTTTATTGTGCGCCTTCTTCTTTGAGAAGATCCCGACCTTGAGGCCTCGTGTGCAGCTTCCAGATGGGGGCCCAAGAGAGCCCAGGATGCGCCGTTGGGGACGACTACTCTGCAGGGGAGGAGGAGGGGCGGTCGGGCGAGTGTTTCGACCGGAGTTTTTTGCCCATTGGGATCAGATGCCGTTGTACATAGACGACTACCCTTATAGTGGGATGAGCTACTGTGGGGATCCGGATTTGCCACTTCCGCCTGGTCGAGTCTGGGGGCCCGATGGTAAGTGACAAATTGCTATTCTTGTGTGGGCATGTTAAAGTTTTTGAATAGTAATTGATGATACTAATTCATGTACTTTTGGTATGCAGATATAGCACCGGTAAAACCGGCCGGATATATGGGACGACCGGCAGCGTCTGGAGCTACAGGTCCAAGTGGGTCGAGAGTGGCGCATAATGAGGATGCAGCCGCCCTGCTGGAGGACATCCGCCGTAGATGCGAAAGGTTGTTGACCGGAGTATCAGAGCGCGGGTGGCAGGAATTAGACGACCAGTTCATAGAGCCATGTGTTGGTCTACCCTCGGAATGGTGAGGTGTCATGCGGCGCATGGAGATGGCCGGTCAGGCGATGCGCGATCTACATGCTGCAGGGGTAGAGCCATTGGCCTGGGATCCTCCAGATAGTGATTAGGGGTGGGGCATGTGGTGCCCCCTATTATGTATGTAGGGGCAGGTGGTGCCCCCAGTTTTGGGTTTTTTGTAACATGCTATGGGCATGTCATATGTATCAGAGTAGATGGACTCTAAACACATGTTTTGCGACACATATTATGGATATGCATCGTTTTTTTATGGTTATGAATGTTATTGTCTTGTATGAAATGTGTGTGATAAATGCCAATCTAGAACATGGTTTGAAATACTATCTACATAGTGATTCTGTTCTCGAGGTTCATGGTTGAAAGTTATGGTTTCAAATGCACGTATCAAGAGTTTCACTCGTAAATAGCGTCTAAATAGCACAGGGTTATGCACATGATAAACACCATTTAGTTGCATTACAAGAAGTAGGGAATCCAAACGAACGTGCAGATGGAGGATGCGATGAAAGAGGACATCGGCTAAGAGACCACGCACTGCATCATATTCAGCCTGATTGTTGGTGGCAGAACCAATGCAGACCCCGTTAGAAAGAACAAGGGCATGCAAGGGGGTGAAGATGGCCCAACTTGCCGAGGCTAGATTCCGGGAGTAACGACTTGCACCATCGGCATAACCGATAAAGGGTGTGGACGGGGGGTCCTGCGAAATGGTGTGACAACACAACAAATGAGGGGAGGAGAGGCAATGACAGCAGCGTGAGTGCACAGAAGTCATCGGGCGGCAACCGTGGGAGGGAGTGCAAGGAGCAGGATGACTATGACTCATATACAAATCAGAGGGTGGTATATGAGGGCTATCGGAAGTATGGTGAGGACTCAGGCTGCGGAGGTCAACAGAGACACGGGTGGAGTGATCTCGTGTATGGGTAGGAAAGGGGTGGTCAAGGGACACAACAGGGGAGGATGCAGGGGGGATAGGCTCCAAGTGTCTCGCAGAGGAGGATAGGTAAAGAATGGTTACAGTAGACTCCGTCATCTGAACATCAGGGGGGGGAATGTCGATGGGAGCGGGGGGATCCTCAAGCTGACCTGAAGCGTACTGCACGAGGATGGGAGAGGCGGATTGATTTTGTTCAACCTCATACTCTCGGATCACCTCTAAAGAGGCGCGGTAATGCGTCAGGTGAGGAAAATGGTGGGAGTAATGGCCATGAACGCCGCACAAAGCACAGGGTTTGTTGGTGCGGAGAGTCTTGGGGTTCTTGGTTACGGACGAAGAAGGAATGGAGGCTTTGGGGACCGTAGACTCGGGGAACGCAACTTTAACCATGGGCTAAATACGGGGCAACTCGGGACAAGCATGGGTGGCATGACCGGTGACATCACATAAGGCACAAGGATTCGCGGGCGGAGGAGGGGCCGGGTCAGTCGTGGTGGTCTTGTCTTTAGGTGCCCCCTTGTGGACTTTTCCTTTCTTCCCGGGAGCCGTCATGAAAGGAGAAGGGTCCTGCGGAGGTGCTGGGGGCACAGTGGTAATGGAGGAAGCGAGGGGGACCGGTTGAATCGGTGTCAAAGCCATGTAGGGTTTGGGGTGACCAAGAGGGGTGGCGGCTGGGGGATCAAGGTACCAGACCGGTATGCCCAAGGTCAAGTTAGGGAGAGAGAGGGTGGCCATGAAGGGGACAAAATATACTCCGGGAGGGGGAGCTAGGAAAGGGATCTGCCCAGCAGGGTAATGACCAGGAGGGACGGCTTCGAGATGGTTAAGGCCAGGAGGAACCGATCCAGGAGGATAAAGGGATTCAGGGATACCAGCTGTAGGGGGAGGGCCAGAAGGAGGAGGTCCGGCTGACTGAGATGAATGGCTAGGAGCAGGTTGCGGAGGGCGAGGGGGAGGTTGCTGACTAGCCGAGGCAGGTCGCTTACGGGAAGCCTGGGACGATTGCATCATGCAAACATTCGATAAGCTGGGATCAGTGATAGGAGGAGGGGGAAGGTTAGGGAAAGTTCCAAGCAGGGAGGAATCTTTGTAAACGCCGGGGGAGACACTGGTCAAGGAATCGACGGTTTGTTTGTTGGCTACAGAAGAGATGGTCGTCTCAGGTGAGGTCTGAGATTTTTGCTCATGATATGTCAACTGGTCAATGGTGATTATCTTTCCATTATGGGGGAAAGACATCTTGCGGAAAACCGCGGATGGGACAACAGACATAGCATAGGTGTAGCTTCGCCCCAATAGAATGTTGTAGTCTAGCGGGGCGTCGATGACTTCGACGTCAACACAAATAGTCTTACCGGCGAGGGTGATAGGACAATTACGAAACAGGCCAATGGGCTAGGAGGCATGGCCGTCCCACGCTCGAAGGGTGATCATGGACGGGGACAACTCAGGGGATCTGAGTTGCTTCCAAACCGAAGCGGACATCACGCAGGTGGATGCCCCCTCATCAATTATGCACCGGGAAACGTTGGCGTTCCGGATTTTGACTGGGATTTGGAAGGCGACGAAAGGAGGGAGAGGAGGATGGTCCGATTGAGTGGCGTAAAAAACAATCATTTGGTCGTCAGCAGGATCTACAGCACCCATGGCAGATAGTAGAGCCTTCTTTTGGGAAGGGCACGACTGGAGGAGTTCCAGTGTGGAAATGGCAGCAGGATATTGCGCCAAATCATCTACTATACTATACGAATGAGCAGCTCGACTGGAAGCAGCGTTTCGACGTAGGGGTCCCTTAGGAATATTGGTATGGACCTCAACCTTGGGTTGAGGGATATGTAAGGGGCCACTGGATGTCGAAAGAGGCTCTGTAGAACCTGAAGAAGGAGGCTCGGGGGCAGACTGAGCAGGAGGCTTGGGGTACTGGCGAGACCGAGTTTGAAGGTGAAGATCGACGGGCGGGTTAGGATCGGAGTGCATCATAAGGATCTGGTAGTCGGAGGAACCAGAAAGGGAAGGGGGGGTGGCTACCTGGCTGTCGGGCGGTTGGGTAGTCACGAATCCTTGCTGAGGGAAAGGATCAGTAAACACAGCTGGCTGGGTAGTGGCCACATTAGGAGGAGCATGAGGGGAGGCGTGTTGTCCGCTCAATGTGGCTTGAGACTCCCACATCTGCCGCATCTGGGGTAAGAGGGGACAATCGTGGGTGTAATGACCATAAACACCGCAACACAAACAAGGCTTATTTGTGTGAAGCGGCCTGTCCGGCTTGGGCTGAGTGCCCTGTTGCTGGTTGGCAGTGTTAGGGTCCACACCAGGATTGGGTCCACGGGTACTAGGGGCAGATTGGTTTTGATTGCCTCTCCGCCTTCTTTGAGAAGAAGGGGGATTAGTCGCGCCCTGCTGTGCAAATACTTGCCCTGGAGGGGGCTGTAAGTGCTGTTGTGGGTTTGGAGGAGGCAAGGGAGATGGAAGCGCATATGCTGGAGGAGCTGGCACACCAGGCTGCGGATAAAGGTAATGGTTAGGTTGGGCAACATTGAGGTAAGCAGGAGGTTGGGCAAAGGGAGGAGGCATGCCATATCCTGGATACATGCTACCGGGAGGGGGAAGAGTGCTAGAGGTGCTGGCCCCTCCCTGAGGGAGACCATATCCCATAGGAGGTTGAGCGTACGGATGGGAAAGGGCTCCAACGATACCGTCGGCGGAATGAGATGCCCCCGGGGCGTTAGCGCCGCCGGGCCTGGGGAGGTCAGGAAGAACGGTATAAACATAACCAGATTGAGCGTAGATCAAGTCATATTTCAAGGCTATTTGGAGGGCGGCTTCTTCGGTTTGAGGAAAATGGGAGGCGACATCCTTGCCGATGGGAGCCAGAAGGGTGCGAAGGAACCAGTCCATATAAACCCGATCTTCGAAGGGAGGGGCTCGACATAAGCTCCGTCTTCTTCGCCATTCCTGAACATGGGCGGAAAGGCGGGTTGAAGAGGATTGCTTGAAGGAATTCAAGAGCTCCGTGCCAGTGTCGTATCGGAGAGGGAGCTGGAAATAAGACAAAAAGGCCTGAGCAAGGGTCGCGAAGGTGGTATGGGAAGAGGTGGCTTGTTCAACATACCATTTAGAAGCTTCGCCGGTAAGCGTGCGTTGGAACAAACGAAGACGGATGGAGTCATCGGTAATGGAATTGGAGGAACACCACGTGTGGAAAGATTGGACATGATTGGTTGGATCTTCTCCAGCTTTGCCTTCGAACTTAGGGATGTTGGAAGGGAGCTTGGTTGGCATGGCAGGCCAACCAACATCGTGGCGGATAGGGTCATTGATCAACTGATTGAAATCGGGGAGGCTGAGGCCTGCAATGTACGGCAGCAAGGGGGTGGCCGGGGTAGTTCCTGTGGCGGTTCCGCTAGTAGTCGGGCCGGCATTAGGGCCGGGAGAACCGCTAGCGTTAGGCCCTGGACCGGACATGGTGGTAGGGGGAGAACCAGGAGGAGAAGGGGAACCCGATGAATCAGGAGAGGAGTCGGAGTGCGGACTCGGAGGAGGACTGGCTCGACGACGGCGGGTTGGAGCAGGTCGATCGACCAGAAACTGAGGGTGAAGGCCAAGAAGTCTCCGGGAAAGGCGCCTAGGGGGCGCAATGACGATAGGAAGAAGGAAACCGACAGGGGCAGAAAGGGACATAATCAAGTGAGGTCAAGGGCATAAAAGGTGCAGTGACAATTGATTTTAGAGTCTTTGCCAGGCAGTGTTAACCAGGCGCTTCTTCACTTAGGGGCAGTGTGTGGCGTGCGTTAATTTTAATTTTTAAACCCTTTCCGTTTTGAGAGCAAGAAAAAAGTGTGCTGCGTAACTGAAAATAAACCTACAGAGGACAGTATATAATGCTGAAATAACAGAAAAATAACAGCTACTTGTGTATATATCTAACCCAAGAAGGCGGGTCTCTCAAAACTAATCTGAAAAGAAAGGGAAAAATCTAGGCAAAACACACGGAAAAGAGGCCAATAGATCTAAGGTCAAAAGGGACAGGGATCTAAAGGATAAAGCTGTTGAAAAGAGGTGCAGATCACAGCCAAAAGACAGAGGCAAGGTGGCTGGAAAAAGGAAGGAAATCAACAAAAAACGGAGGGGGCAAGGTGGTGGCCCTAAAAGTAGATCCAAGCAAATCTTCAGGAGGTGATTTCAGAGGTAGAAGAGCTGATTTCAAAGGATCTGAAAGGGAGGTAACAGATCTAGAAAAAAGGAGGCCGAAGCTCTGAAAAACAGACAGCTGAAACAGCTAAAACTCTTCCACAAAAAGTGGAGGGTACTAAAGCACTAAGGGGCTAAGTTCCCACTTAGATGAGTAAAAACAGATCAGAACTTGGTCAAAGTGGGCTGAGACAGAGGCTGGAAGACCCTGACAGAAGCTGCAGCAGAACCCAGAAAAAATGCAGAAAAATCACTGAAAAAATGGCAGGTCGCAGTTTCTGACCTGTTTTCAGTGCAGGTCACAGAAAAGGGGCAGAAAAGTGCGACCTGGAGGTCCAGGTCGCAGGTTATGGGCCAAAAAGTGCGACCCCCCGTTCCGGTTGTCTCGGCCACAGATTTTCAGAAAAGTTGTCGTCTCAGTTGCGGCTGGTGTCGCTTACCTGCGCAATAGGGCCAGAAACACATGGAAGTGAGAAATTTTAATGTTTTAGGGTTTTATGTGAGAAAAACAACATAAAAATAGGGAAAATAAACAGCTGAAAAGAAACCCTAGGGTCTGAAGTAGCTGGATATGCCGGAATATGAAAAACAACAGCGGTCGTAATTTAAAACCCGTGTGGAGTCACCATTTGTTAGTATGAATCCTTTGTCGAAGTGTACGAAAAAGGACCACTTTAGCTACGCATAACTAATAGCCCTAACAACAAAAGTGGCTGCCAATATCTTCAGATCTGTGGTTAGTTGAACATAAAAGAGCTGCAAAAACCAGATCTATGCATGGAAAGACATTAAGAAGAAAAAAATAAGGGTTTGCTCCATATACCAATAGACAAGACAAGAACAATTTTTGAAAGAATTTTTGTATTAATCGGGCACCTGGGAGGAAAACAAGAAGGCGTATCTAATTCTCCTCAGTGGGATGGGTTCTTGGAAGTCCTCAGCACTTCAGATCTAAAATATCTCTCTTGTTGGTGTAGAAAACCCACACAAAGAATGGAACTCAAAGGGAGCTCACACAGCAAATGGCAGAAAATGGTGACCAAGTGTATAGATCCAGAGTGATCTAATAGGCAACAAAAGGTGAAGAATGGTAGGAAAAACCCTCCTATGTATAACAAAATATTGGGTCATTCTAGATCTTGGTGCATGGGTTAACCAGATCTAGATCCACTTTTTATGGAATATTTTATTATATTTGTTGGAGGGAAAAGGTATTTGACTTGGGTCAAATCCCTTAATTTGTCAAAAATAAATAAATAAATGATTTATTTATCTTTTTAAAGAAGCGGTTAGAAGATAATCAAATAAATAATGATTTATTTAATTATTTAAGGAGGTGGTTGAAAGATAATTAAATAAATAGTGATTTATTTAATTATTTGTAGATGATTTGGTCATATTTAACAAGGAATATCATCTAAATATGGTTTAAATGATTATTCCTAGAAAATAATAAGATAAATAAAGGTTTATCTAATTAATTTCTTTGATTTTGGGTTAAACATGACTGGGAATAATAATTAAATTATGGTTTAATTAATTATTCCATGAGGGAAATCAAACAAATATAGGTTTGTTTAATATTTCCTTTTGGGGTTTCCTGTTTTAACATAGTGAAAGCAATTTTACTTAGGGTAAAATTGGTCTTACATGGTTTACTTGGGTCCATCTAATGATAATAGGTTAGATGACCAAAAAATGGTGTAACAGGTATAACGGTGGGAAATGAGCGAGATGTTGGGGTAAATCGGTACTAAGGTAATGTGACATGAGGGCCTAGGTTAGTATGGGACAACGAGAGAATGAACATCAAGTGAAATGGGCCCGCACCGCTACTTACCCCATCTTGAAAGGAAATACGATTGTGTTTATAGGAGAATGTTAGAGTGACGAGGGTTCGAGCTCACATGGAGGGTGAAGCATGAACACCCAATGGAAAAACACCAAGAGCAGTCATGTGTGTGCCAAGTTGTTTTATGAGTTTGAAGGAAAAAGTAGCGTGGCTGGGGTGACGCATCCCATAGGGCCACAATCACAAATCTTGGTTGCATGCAGGAGGAGTTAGGGGCATCACAATGCATGGTAAGTTTGCAATGGAAGTGAATGTTAAACACCAAGGTTAGAGATCATACACCATTGTCACCAAGTGCCATAGAAAGGAGGCTTCACTAAGGGGAAGGACGATAGTATAAGGCATAAGCATGTGGATTGTGTGAACAACATGAAGAGAGTATTTCCTCGCGCCAGTATTTGAACACCTTCCTTGCTCCACAACCATGATTAAAACATGTATGAAGGGGATTCATCCTACATTTGGGTGAAGGGAGTGCTTGTGTATAACATGGGAAATTATATGTATATACATATGCGTAGATATGGCCTCCCCATTGACGTAAATTGTTATCCTTATGGAGCTTTAAATTATGAAATAAGGCTTAATAATCAATTCTGTGAGCAATACGATAAGAGAATGGGGACTTTCCCATTCATAATTACTAAGGCTCTTTAGGAAAAATTCAAGCTCACAACAATTCAAAGGTCTACAAGTCTCATACATTGATATTAATAAGCAAAGAATAAGTTCAGAATAGTTCGAAGATCTACTGGGCCAATGGAATGATAAATAACATAATATGAGCTCATGAATGGATATAAGAATCCTGTCAATTACTCATAATTATCATAAGAAATTAGCATTCCTCAGTGATGTAAGGAATCACATTCCATATTTGGTAGTGGGCATAAACCAACACATTAAATCAATGTCAATATAGGCCTTGAGCCAACACAGTAAATGCATGTTGAATATTTGGATGCAAGAGCTTGAGTAACACTTATCTTATGATTTGAAAGGCCTGACAACTAAAATCAAGACTACAACTCTCCACCCCAACCATAAACAAACTGCATCTACTATCACTCAATCTAGCTGTCACCCTCAAGCTAGATTCCAAAGCTTGAGGTGGAGTGCTTGCAGATGGATTTTAACTAATCAAAATAGCTGAAACAAGATGTCGCAAGGCCACACTACCTTCATCCATGAGCTACACACATTATCTTGCACATTCTTAGGCATATTCACATCCATTCCAACATACCATGATGTAGAGAACTTTAGCTCAATTTCAAGAGAAGAGAGTCCACAATCAAGGAAGGTTCATAAATGGATAATTTGTTGATGGATAAAGAGATCACAGTCCAGGTGGTTCATGAGCGAGTCAAGCACAAGAGAGTCATCCCCAAGGAAGCTCCTAGTGGTTCTTCAACCCTCGCAAGCACCTGAGTGACTCTCCCTAGTCTAACAGGTTCATCAATCCACAAGCTTCCAGTGGTTTCTTCATCCCTAGAGGTAAGGCACTACTCATGTTTGATGGTTGAATTAGAAGGAGAATAGTTAATCACGTCTTGGATTTAACTACACTTCCTCCTTGTAGCCTTAAAATGATTTTTGAATATTGTCTTGATGTCTTCATAGGTCAACTAGTAAATATCTCCACCAGACAACATATTAAGGGTCTCCATCAAATCTTCCCTAATCCCTCAGAGAAGTAAAATTTTTAAGGATTATGGGTCAAGGGTGCAGTTAGCTCTTCTGTAGTGTAGTTGAAACCTTTCATCATAATCCTCTAAAGGTTCATCTAACCCTAAGGTAATCCTAAAGATTTCCTCCTTGGCTTCCCTTTATCTACAATAGTCCCTATATTTTTTATTGAAAGCTTGCTGCATTTAAGCCCAGGTAGTGATGTGTCCTCCTTCGACGCTCATGAACCAGCGCAAGGTTGCATCCTTAAGGGTAGAAGGGAACACTTTTATCTTATGTTCATCAGAAGTGTAATAATATGTTCTACAAACCACAACAAACTCAAACATAAATGTGTTAAGGTCCTAAGAAATCTAGGCCATAAAAGTGTGGGTGAGTAGTGGGTCTTATGTTTTTCATTTCGGCATCCGCATTAATATCTCGAAAAGGAAAGATCTCAATCTTCCTGTTCTCATCCATGTTTTGGATAGGTGATGTGGGTTCTTCAAAGATTTATGGCAATTGACTTAAAGGATTCTCTAACTCTTCGGCAGTCAGAGCTGGATATTCACAGTCACCGAAAAAGAGCGATGGTTAATAGTTAGAAGGGGTGGGGTTTTTTGGTAGGAATTCTTCTAGATTATCCCTAAACCTACGAGGATGAAATAAGTTTGTGTTTTTCAATGTTTTCCTTCCTTTTTCTTCTCTTTTATTTATTTTATGTTTCTAATACAAGCAAAATTGATGCAAATAAAAAGTAAAATGAAAAGAAAGAAACTATCAGCAAAAGCAACACCTACTTAGACACCTCCCTGGAAAAGATGCCAAAAAATGATGAGATCCAATATTGCAATGAGAGTGCTGCAACTCCTAAAGCGACCAACTTTAATTATCAACCCAGGGACTTAGAGGTGACAATGTTGTATGCACAATAGGCTAACCTCTATTTAAGTCACTTTGAAGCAATGGACCATACCAAGGCATACAATTACCACTCTATCAACTGAATCTATATTTTCAAGGAAATAAATTGCATGAAAGAAGTTCTGATCTAATTTGTAGAAAAGGAAATGGTACTCTATATGAAAGAATGGAAATGTTGCTTACTTAAATGTGAATATTGACCTAATTACATAAATGTAAAGGTTGCACTACTTGCAGGACTGTAAAGGATACACTACTTGCAAAAATGTAAACATTAATATACTTACAGAATTTAAACATTGCATTGAAAGGAAACATAGTCTATGGAATGGAAGTAATAATTCTTGAAATAGAAACCCTATATTAAGAAGCATGGATCAAAGGAAACCAAATAAATCTACCTTACATAAATGAAAAACATATAATAAATCTTTAATCACAACGTTAGGAAGATATTATATTTGGTGACATAATTCATTAGATACTACATGAAGAAATCAAGAAAATCATCATTATGTTATCCAATTCATAAATTTGTCCACTAACCCTAATTGTTGGAATGTGTTGAAGTCGTAAAAAGGAAATTCCTAAGTGGTCTCTAGTCTTTCTCAATCATTGTTTTAGAGCCTAAGGGACATTATTCAAGGCCAGGAGGCAAAAAACCAAGCTTCAAGGGAAAATCTAGTCAAGTTTACATGGTGCTACATGATTTCCTTGTTTTGCTACACGATCGAATCTGGGAGCATTGTGAGGGTGGAGAAGGTGATTTGAAGGTAGGAAAAGGGTAATGGAGGGTCGATGAAGGTTGTATGAGACCCTTTCTGAGGTTGGTACCCTTCAGGGGCCCATATTACACAATAATCAATGCACATGGTGGCCTTCAATAAACCCGAATTATACTCTCGGTGAAAAGTGCTTTGAGGGAGTTTTTGAGGTTGAAGAAAGGGAGATGGTGGTGGGATAAGGAGTGTGAATGTCAATGTCAACCTTGAAAATCAACAATAGAACCTACACGCAAAATAAAGTCATTTAATCTTGCTAAACACATACAACATATTGACAATGTAAGTTGGAGAAAAATAAAATGACAAAGAAAGGATGGGTTGAATTTTATTTCAAATATAACAATTTCATTGAAAGACAACCTATATTTAGTATACACTATACCTGCATCCACAAGAGTTTATACTTCATGTGCTCAAAGAAAACTACCAACCAGTCACTAGCTTGTAGAAAACAGAGATGCAAGGAGAGTACTAATAACAATTGCAAAAGAAAGCAACTATATGTTTTTGGCTTGCCAATACATTAACCTCAACTACACTTCCCACAGAGAGGTAGTAGGTAGACCTGCACAAACAATTTTCATAAGAAAATGCTGCTAAGAAAGGAGGAAAATGTTGTTAGGAAAGAAAATTCATAAGTACAATACATATGAGAGAGACTAGAACCTCTAGGTTGGGCCCCAACCTAACGGGAGTCATCCCTCTAGAACAAGATCATATGGAATATAAAAATATAATTCTCATTAATAGGAAATAATGTTCAAGTAAATGATGAAAAGAAGATGAAAATGACAAGATTGAGCTCCTAGCTCTTAGTAGTCCCTATCTGCTTCAAACTTCCAATCCTATTGGGCCTATAGGATACCTTATTTATACAAAAATTAATGAGGGGCAGTTCCTTGAAAATAGGACTATTTCCCTCTATAAATCCCTATAAATATGGATCTATCTCCCCAAGATCCTCGCAATCCTTGAGTGCATTAACTATTAGTGAATCTTTGAAATGTGGGTGAGTAAACTCAGGGAGAAAGTCGTGTTGTAGGTGAGTACATTTAGGGGAAAATCCTCCTACATCTACTCCATTTTCCTCCAACATATCTCTACATATTAAATGCACTCTTTTCCTGCACATTAATCACATTATTCCACGTGATATGACAATCATCATCTAGTGTTCCTCATAAACACATAATAGTAAAAAAGATGTCATTAAATGCGAGGAAATAGGTAAATATAGTTTGAAGGAAGGCAAGACAGGCCTTATTATTTACTTATTAATGGGGCCCATCAGAGTGCTCTACTGAATATGGATATGGGTTTGCGTGCACCCTCTCCCCACCGACACCTCCCCTGAGTATAGTGGCCTTCAATGCTTTAGTTGAAGTAGGGAGGTGAAATCCTCCAAGTTTGTGAGTAAAATTGATGATATATTTAAAGTGGAGGTTCATGCCTCGCAATCCATATCCATGACATTGAAATGTGTAGATCAAGGGATCATAGGTTAGTTTATGGTATTATGATCCTTGTCGAGACCCTTGCCTGCTAAGATTGACAAAAACTAGAAACCCATTATTAAAAACAAGGTTTTTGCTTCTTTCCATGGACAAGAGTTTTACACATTTTTGTTCAATGATATAGAAAATTGGGATCGTGTCTTTAGGAGTGGCCCCTACTTCATGGGGGCCCAAGGGTTATATATAGGTTGTTGCAGCTCATATTTCCACCCAGGATGTGATGTCTCGTTCGTTGTTCTATTATAAGTAAAGCTCCCTTTCTTCCCGCTCCATTGTTGGAATGAGGAAACCTTTCAAAGCATTGGAAATGCCCTCAACAAATAAATTGACCGAGAAAATCCACAAGACGATTTACAAGCTTGTTCCAGGATGTGTGTTGAAGTGGATCTAGTCAAGCGTTTGCCAACAATAATAAACCTCAATCTGGATAACCAGTCAGACATACATGAAGTCGATTATGACCAAATTTTTCTTATATGCAAGTCTTACTATGAATATGGCCACTTCACATGCAATCTACAAGAATAGGGTAGAATAAAAATAAAAACATCAAAAGGATGGTGAGTAGTGGCAACAACAAAAAAGGATAAGATGCCCAACAAGGAATAATAATCAAGCTCCTCTTCAAGCAAATAGAGGATCAAAAGGGACAGGTCCTATTTCACCTAAAAAGAATATATATGGAGCAGGATATTATTCTTATGCAAGCATAAATAAGGATTCTCCAAATCCAAGCCATAAATTTGCAATTTTGAATCAACATCTAAGAGAAGGAAAAATTATATCCAATGAAGCAACAATGGAGAACCCTCCAACCTCTACCAATCCCACTTCACCTATTGCGAAAAATGGAATGCCTCGCCTCGAGGAAGCCCCTATGGAAAATCTATGGGAAATATATGATACTAAAGAAGAATAATTTCACTCCCCCATGGATCTCAAGGCTCAAGGTGGAGGGCCTCTGACAAGCTCTGCAGATGAAAAATCAAATGTAGATAGAGAAAAGAACATAGAACAGTCGCAAAGGAAAGATGGAAGAAAGACAAACATACAACTTTGAAATAAAATAAAAAAAATGAGAAGGACAAGGAGATGGGGACTCAAATGATAATATACCCATACAAAATGGTTACCATGAATGTTAAAAATAGTGGATCATGCCTCCAATATGGAGGCAACAAATCCCACAGTAAATAACAAAATTCCTCTCTTGGAACTACAAGGGGTTGGGCTATGATAAACGGGTGTTTGAAGTACGCTCCCTTTTAAAAAGAGAAATGTTAGCCATCCTCCTACTCCAGAAGATGAAGTTGGGGGAACGAGAGTCCCTATAAAAGTTGTCAAAACTATGTAAAAATTCTGAGCTCAAGGAACCTAGATTGCGTGATGATTTTTCTTTTTTGGGGGGGGGGGATTTGTAAAATTTAGTCCACTTTAGTGTTTAACATAGTCAACTCATTATCAACGCCTCATTGGCTGGAAGTTCATTTTTTGCATCTCCTAACAAATAAGATTTTTAATGTGATTAATGCTTATGTCATTGTTCATTATTCGGAAAAAGGTCAATTATTGGCCCTCCCTTCTTGGCCTCAAAGACACATCTTGGAATCAATATTTCATTATAGGGAAATACTTTAATACAAACCTACAACCCTAGGAAAAAATAGGAGGCTCCCTGATAGAAATTTATGTATGAAGGGAACTAAATGAAATACAGATTCAAAACCAAAACACAGATATATAGTGAGACTTGACTTCAATTAATAAATGAGAAATGTTGAAATTGTATACATGCATAATGAAAGAAAACTAGCTCGAACAATGGTATCTTATCTATGAGAAGAGATGTGACAACTATGCATATTCCTAAGCTATCTTACAATGAGCCTCATAGGCCTTTTCATTATGAAGAAGCAATGAAAAACCCTAAACATCCAAAAATTTAACCCAAGGAGATGAAGTGCCAAAGGCTTATGGGCCCCGATGGGGTAAGTTGGATTGCCAACTTCCTACAAGATAGCTTGTTGGAAGGATTATAGGAGTACAATTTCCTACTATCAATTGAGATTATGATTTTCGTCAACTCATTTTTCCAAAAAACGTCGTTTAGGGCCTCCAAATGGCTCCATAAGTTCAAGACCGGAAAAGTACAAAAAATATAAAACTGCCAAAATAGGAAAATTGTGTTGTGAGCCAGTGGAATAGGTGGGTGGCCACTGATATCCACTTGGATCATTCCCTAGTGCGAGATCAATTTTAAGAGACATTGGAGGATCTCAATTCTCCTCTGGATCTAATGGATATCATACATGTAGTTAATAAATTTACATAGAACAATCACAAATTGAGACCGGGGCATATCACATCCCACCTTGATTACTTCTTGGTTGCATGTTCTTTTTTATCTAGATATTGGCAAACCACTTCTCAGATTATTCCTTGTCGAGCCTTTATCACATACCAATAATTATTGAGGTGTCTCAAACAATTGAATATGGATTATCATCATTCCACTTTTCTCGTTTTGGGATTCGGGAAGGTTCTCAGAGATGGTAAAGTCTGTTTGGAGTAGGTGGGAGAGTGGATCTCCAATTTCAATATGGGAAAAAAAAATTAAAAAAATCTAAATATCGATATCAAGCATTGGATAAAAGCTAATGGTGAAGACATGGGAGTGAAAAAAACAAAACAAAAAAAACCTGGAAGAGGTTGAGAGTGAGGAGAAGTTACCAAGGAGCTATTAAAATTATGAGAAAACTGAATTTGCAGCCTTTCGCCAAGTGCTCAAATATGAGGAGGAAGAATGGTGTCTCAAGTCCCGCATCCTCTAGCTGCAGTTTGAAGACCACAACACCAAGTTCTATCACAACCAAGCAAAGGCAAGGGTTTGTAGAATATATATAAAACCAAATAATGTGGATGGAGTGTAGATTAAGGAGTTTAAGGGAATCCAATAGGGGGTTATATCATTTTTAATAATTTATACTTAGCCCACAATGTTACCAATGTAGAGGTTGTCCAATATATGTTAGATAAAATTCCAAATATAGAAAAAAATGAAGACAATCAGTCCATGTTGCACATAATTACTAAAGATGAGATTAAAAAATGGTATTCTCTCTAAGCTTGGATAAAGCCCTTAGTCCACATGGGTTTTCTGCTAATTTTTGTCCGACTTATTGGGAGGTAATAAAGTTTTATTTGATTCATCTAGTGGACTACATTTTCTACCACGACTACATTGGGGGAGGGATAAACTTATCCTTCATCGCCTTGATGCCAAAATAGTTTAACCCACCTTCCTTTGCTAGGTATAATTGTAATATCACTAAAGCATGCAACTAATTGGAATATTAAAATCTAATTTTGCTTCTTAGTTAGAAGAATAAGAGGGTAGGGAGACCCATAAATCTCCTTAGTAGGAATAAAACCACTCCAAATGTGAATGGAGGGCATCAAAAGATTTGGATAAATCTCCCCTATGTGTGAACAAGGGAAGAAGCATGTGGTCTGGGTCAACTTTGACCAAATCAACAACGCTGTTATGGAGGAGTGAACATTTATTGAGGGACAATTCAGTTTTGGAGGGAGATCCTTTGCATGGAAGTAGTGCCTTTAATGAGTGGGGCCAAGGGTGAGGAAGCTCACCAAGAATATAAGGAAGAGGATGGAAACCATTATTTTATGTTTTGATTATTATTTGATTGTGGTTTGTTAAGAATTTTTGGCTCTCTTCAGCTGTTTAGCTTAGATTGCAGTGTTGTTTAGAACAAGGGTGTTCCCGAGTGGGAATCCCACCTTCATCCTCGGGGTACTTAGAGCGCCTACTCAGGAGAAGTTCTTGAGCATTATTTCCACATTCCGGCATTTGGCCAAGCTACATCTTTCTTCTACAACACAAATTCTATTTAGATATGTGTTGAGTTGCAGGGTGTAGCAGTGGAGGGTTTCTTTGGATCATTTCTGAGCTTGTCTTCAGTGGAGGAAGGTTTCTTTCCATTGAGAGATCAGTAAGGGAGGTCCCTAAGCTTCATAGCATATTTTGGCATGAGGATAAGTCATCATATTCCCCTACAACGCAGTTCCAGTCCATGACTGCATTATATTAGAGATCTGTTGCAGGGGTGAGTTCAGTGCTCCATTGGGAGTGTTTGCTTCCCATTGAAGGGATCATCCCTTCATTGAGAGAGTATTTTGGAGGAGTTATTTCAAATCTACATTAGATTCAACCACCTCCTTTTCAGGTGCCCAATTGCAGAGTTTATTCAGCCCTAGGGCTGCATTCCATCATTCTGATATTTTGTGTATTTTCAGAAACCCTTCCTGGGTTGTCTTGGAAAAGTGTATGGGAGCATATATCTCCATTTTTGGCCTTGTATGAGCATTGGATTATTAGATCCATTCATTTACATTATCCAGCTGCAGAATTAGCCATTAAAACTGCCTTGTACTTGCTTTAGACATTTTTATAGCAGCTGCATCTCATGTATTGGTGCTTTTGGTTGATGGAGGCTTCTCTTGCCTAGCCTGAGGGGGTTGTTCTCCAATATATTATATACATTTGTTGCTGTTATGCTTAATAACATGGATCTATCATTTGGATCATATGTAATGTGTTAACATTTGCTGCTATTTCCATTATTGTGAGCTATATTGATGCTTTTTCCCATTTGGGAATATTACAGTGGTATCAGAGCATAATCTTGGATCAGCTTGTGAAGACATTGCATCTATGTTATCAGAAGAAGAAGCTTCTCACAGAAAAGAGAAAGCTTACAGAAGAGACAAAAGCAAGTCTCCATTATTTGGAGAATTTGAGGGAAAGAAGTTTTCAAAACTTCTTCTCCAAGCTATGCTTGAGCTTAACAAAGAAATCAAGGGAATGACGAGGGAAATACATGAAGATCCCTCAAAAATATTTTCACATGAAGAAAGCTCTAGTTCTTCATATGATGGGTGTGAGCATTCAGCCACACAATTAGATATACAACACTCTACCATGCCTATGTTCATAGCAAGAGAGATGGAGGAAGGATATGTACCAAAGGAGGAGACTCTTGGTGACTATCTTCAAGAGTATGAATCTCAATCTCAGATGTTCATAGATCATCTAAACTTCCAAGGGTTTTGCAAGATCAAGGAGAATAGAAGACCTAGCAATAATAATAGAAGCAAGAAGTGCAAGAAGCATGATTTGGGTAGATTCTTTCTATCTACTTTTGATGGGTCACTTAAATGTACAACTAGGGATTGGGTGAAGGAGATAGACACCTATTTGCAGCAGCACCAAGTTTCAGAAGGTGAAGCCATTAGAGTAGCAGCGCTGCATCTTGAAGGTAAGGCTTATTCCTGGTGGTTTTATGAAACTTCTTCCTTGAATCATGTAAATGTATCTACTTATGCAAAGTTCACTAGGAGGTTAGTGAAAAGATTTGATGTAAAACATTCTGAAACATCCTTGGTTGAGCTAGCCAAGCCTAAACAAACAAAACCTTTGCATGAGTTGGAAGGATCCATAAACCTAACTCCATTCCAAAATACTATTGAGGGGGTTAGAAACTTGCAGAATACCTTGCTATAGGCAAGATATCCACTTCAAGAAGAGCTCTCTTCTCAAAAGGAAGACATGGAGATTTTTTTTCAAAATGGGATCAAAACAAAGAGCCTATTAATGATAATGAGGTAACCTCCATTTATGATGAAGGGGAAGAGAAGGCAATAGGTAACAACGTTGTTAATTCAGGAGTAGATCTAGTACCTCATCGAGAGGAAGATGGAGCAATTGCTCCAATGAGAGGAGTTTTTGTATCCTTGCAAGAAGTTTCAAAGGATCTCATATGTGGAGATCAATGCACAATCCATGAGCATTATGTGCCATTCTTGATAGATTGTGAGACCTTGCAGATGAAAGGAGAAGATAGGGAGGATGGCCAACATCATATGATTAGGAGCACACACCCCTATCTATTTCAGAAGGTTGATGCACAAAAGAGGCCGGCTGATTTGTGCAGTGAGAGTAAGGACAAAGCAGTCCACTCATATATGCAGTATACTCTTGATATTGAGGTCTCATTGCATCGGGGCATTCTGTTAGCCCCCCTATAAATTTTTGACAAGAAAACAAGGGGCTAAATGTTTTTGAGCCTTCAACGAATGCATTTCCTTTGAAAACACATCATCCTTGAAGCCTTTTGCATAGTTCCCTGTCTTTGTCTGTTTCCCTCTACTGTCATGAAGTCAATAAGCCTTGCTGAACGATAAAGTTTTGCTCAAAAGGCCTTATTTCGCCCCTTATATCTCTACAGAATTCCCCCACTTTATATTTTTTCCCTTTTTCCCAAAGTCCCCTTTGTTCCCCCTAAATTCCCCCTTACTCTCCTAAATCTTCCCAAAATCCCCTTTAAACCCCACTTTTATCCCTTGATTGGTTAATTTTCCCCTTTTCCCCCTTATCGTTTCCCTTTAAATGGCCTTAAAATCCATTAAAACAGGTCAAAACCCACTTTTAACTTTATATTAAGGCCTAAACCACTTTCCCACATGTGCCCTTAGCCTAGGACCAACGCTTAAGCCTTAAGCGCTAATTGCATCGGAAGACCGGAGCGGAACGTTAAATCCTGTGTAAACACCGAAAAGTTCCGATGCGATTGTTTTATTATACAAGTTTGCCGCTATTGTTCCGCACCGTTGATCTACCATAGATCGGACGGCCTGCGTTAATCGCGAATGAACGCAATCGCAACACTTGTGCTAAGGCATCTTATCTCTTATACTCTCCGATTTGGTGTGTGTCATTGATCTGGTCCCCAGATCCAACGACCAGCGCTCAATCGTGCTCCCCGCCCATTCGCAATCGCAATTTCCAGACGCGCGACCCTTCGCATCCCCCAATTGCGATCTCTTGATTGCTCCTTCGACGTCAGTCTGCCTCCAAATCAGACGGTTGGTGCTTCATCGCACCCCGCCAGTTGCCTCGCATTCCCTCTTCCGCATCCGCCGATCGCGATTCCCCGATCCCATCCTGATCGTCCATCCTCCCCTCGATCCGACAGTCATCACTCACTCCGCCCAATCGCAATCGGAAGTTTCGATGTGTGCCACCCCTGTCCCCCCTCCGATTATGATTGCCCGATTCAATCGCAGCCGTTCATCCGTATTTGAAATCAACGGTCAAGATTTGACCACCCTCTACCTCCGGTTGGGTCCCACCTCGTCCTGTTTCATTGCATTTCCGCCCATTTCCTGTGCATTTTGGGTTTTAACCTAAGTTCCATATTTGCATTAAAGTCTTACGTTGCACGTTTGTTTCATCCGTTTTCATATATCATTCCGCTGCGTCAATCTCCGCCGTTGATCTTCGCTCCCGGACCATGATCTAATGGTCTACGCTGCATTTCAACCTCCAAACCCTATTATTCATGGTTTCACCATTGCGTTACATTTTGCCACCATTATTTAGTAAGGGGCCTCCATTCCGCCCCCGCCGCACTACCATTTCATCCATCCTTCCATTGCACCAAATTTCTTGGTCCAATTGCGTGTTCCGCAGGGTACAGAAGGAGGACACGCCTCCATAAATACGCAGTATGGATACAGTGGCAAGGTTTTCACTTACAAAGGCGTGGAAATTAATATGTGACAGGTTTCTCTACATCAGCATAATGTTTTCCTCCCAGAAAGGACGGGTTGTCCATACTGTTTTTATTCCATATCGTGCTCCAGAGGAGATCTCTGCCCATAACGCAGTCCAAGGATATCAGAGCATTTGTTTCTCAAGTATGGCAGATCATTCCGTTTTTTATTGCCATTTTGTTTATTCACCAAAGGTACTACGAAGTACAGCAAACCAGAATGCATCAGAGACATACCCGGAATTAATGAAGCCTGACGAAGACCATTCTTTTCTCCAAAATGTGCCAGAGATTAATGCTCAGAGTTTAAAACATAATGGGCTTCGGCCCTCTCCTTATTTTCTGAGTTTAATGTTATATTTAGTGTTCTACCTACCTCCTCTGCTTTTTTCCAGTTATAAAAACTATGAGAAAACTATTGTAAAGGTTGTTGATGAGATATCAGAGAATTGCAAGCAGTTTCTCTTGAGATAAGTCTTCTGTGTATAGTCGTAAGATAGGCTGAGGAAGATGTATCAAGACTGAATGACCAAGCTATTGGCTATGTTGTACCTGATTGGTGTTTATGTTTAATATGATAAGCACATTTCATTGGATCCTGATCTAAAGTTGCGGTGATGTTTTTCTATCTCTGTGTTTATTTCCATTACATTTCATTTCTTCTGGCTCGCATCAGAAATTTGGCATAAGATTCGCCCTTGTTAGATGCCTTATGTTGCTGCTCTCCCAGCCCTTTATGTTTTCTATTGTATGTGCTATCTAAGAATGAGTTTCGATTAATTTAACCAGCGTAGTGGATGTCGTTGCCTTCTATATGATGTATGAATTAATGAATCTATTTCCTAGATGTTCTTGTGAGGATTTAATTGGATGAAATGGGAACACTGGGAGGACTGAACTTAGTCTCTACCTCACTAGGATCTTTTTCACTCCAGTTACCTTTCTAAGATCCCTTAAGTTACCTTTGAGAGTGGCCCTTGAGTATGTCCAAGCAGGTCTGGAGTTAAATGACCTCTGACCTGATCTATAGACAGAAAGTGGTGTCTTCTCCTCCTTCTCACTTTCTCTCCTTAATGTTCATCTCACCCTCATCTTTTAGGATCCAAGGCTTTAGAAGACTAGCCCAACTGAAAGCTTGCATATTGACAGCAAGTAAATCCTTTCTTGACTCCATTGCCCAATGGACTTGGTATTCCCTGGACTATTTCTCCTTTGCCTAAATTCCTCTTTTCCCAGCCTTGCCTCATGCTGAACCCTTCCTTCCTGATTCCCAACAACTAAGCTCATAATCAAACAAACGAACACCGTGCATATAAATAGCCTAACATCTTGAACTTTTGAGCTTCAAATACATATACCTTTGACTCCCATAGAGAGATCCCTCTTTGGACCTAGGAGGGCTAGATCCTAAGGTCTGAAAGTGGTTATGATGTTGTCTCATATTTTGGTCTCACCAACCTGGCCGAAACATGGGAACCCCAACACATTCCACCTGGGAGACCACCAGATTAGGAGATGATGAGAGATCCTTCACATCTGGTTGCACCACTCATTAATCCTGGAGGGGTGAAAACCTTGGGAGGACTTGACACAATGTAGAGAGTTTGGGGTAGGCTCAAGGACAAGGGAGACATTCTCCCAATATCAGTATTACCCTCTCTCACCAAACATCTTGCGCCGAGAGAAGATGCTTCAGGGATGGATGGCACCATCATGGTGCAAAGAGACCACTCCATGGCTTTGGAGAATCAGAAGATACTTCCACATTGGGAGGAATCTTCCATATTTGGTAGAGGTTGGTGGCCACTCATTCTTACATTGGCCAAGCTCAAGAAGTTTTCATGGGTGATAGTTTTTCAAGGAAGGATAGCCTCCAAAAACTTCCACCTTCACTAGAGCATGAGCAACTACAAGAGGAGTAGCAGAGGCAAGTGTTGAGGTATAAAAGGTGTCTTTTTAACTCTTATTTATCCTACATTAATTATCAATCGAGGTACGAATTTTTATCTCGAGAGTGTACTCAGTCTGAGGCGGAAATTTAATCTAAGAGTAATGCTCTCCAATTTGCAGCAAAGTGTTTCAAATACAAGAGTAAACGAATGCTTGAAAATGAAATCTAATTGCAATGACATGAAACTTAATGCTCTCCCTCCACACATGAAACCTCCACAAGGTATGGCCCTAGCCAAATATCCTGATGGATTTGATGCCGACATGGCCTATGAGCTTAGAGATAAAGAGTATAACACATTGGAGGACATGCAGAAAGGAGCAATAAATATTGAAGCCAATCTACTTGAGAAAAGAGATAAATTAAGAGCTGAGAAAAGGGTAACATACAGGGATGACAACGTAGCTTCCACATCTGATCCCAGATATGATAGATTGTCTAAAAATGTGGAAGAGCTACAAAAAATGGTAAAAAATATGGTTTTCATAGTTAGCAACCAAAACAGAAACCAAAACCAGAACCAAAACGTTAGAAGAAACAATGCTCCTCCCAAGAGACAAAGAGAGTAAGATCAACAAGTTATTCCCCCATTTCAAGAAAATTTTTTAGATGAAGATAAGGGAATCATAGAAGAGTCTGAAGAGAATACAATAAACATGTTTGAAACAGAGGACTCAATCCATAACTGTGATTCGGAAGAAGATCAGCCCTTACCCTCATATTGGGATGAGGAAGGATTAGAATTTGAAGCCTACAAACTTGGATTTGAAAATGCTATAATGCAAGTCAGGGAATAATATGAACTTAGGAGCAAACAGAGCCAAGATACTTCCAAAACCAAAGCTCCTGAGATCACCATCAATAAAAGGCCTAACAGATCTTCTAAAGCAATCTCTGAAAGTAGAAAATCAGCAACTGAAAGTTTTGGAAAAGGTAAAGAAAAGGACAACCAAAACACTAATACACAAGGTAAACCAGCTAGCAGCACTAGCACTATAGTTAGTGCTCCTGATAAAACAGTTCCTGAACCTGTACATAGTGAAAACATACAAACTGATTCAGCCACTAAGGTAGTGGCTAACAAAACAGAGTTAAAAATTCCAAAGAGTCAATTCACTTTCAATTTGGAGAGTGAGATTGCAAAAATCAAAATCTCTGTCCCACTTTCTGAGCTGGCCACTCATGTTGTATATAGAGGCCAAATTTTGAAAGCCTTGAATTTAGAGGAAAGCAATGATACTCTAAATCTCAATGATGATCAACTTGCCCTCTTGTTTGATCCAAAGATTTAGGGAAAATTTCTGGAGGGGATAGTACCCCCTTTTTATATCAGTCTCAACATTCATGACAAGATTCTGCATAATGCCATGTATGATTTTGGAGCATCACACAATTTAATGCCTAAAGTAGTAATGGAACAATTAGGCCTAGAAATCACTAGACCTTACAAAGACTTATATTCATTTGACTCCAACAGAGTAAAATGCCTAGGCCTGATTAAAGACTTATGTGTGAGTCTTACCTAGATTCCTACTAAATGCATGGTCATGGGTATTGTGGTGGCAGATGTGCCACCCAAATTTGGCATGTTGTTATCTAGATCATGGGGAGCCAAGCTGCAAGGCACAATGCAGATGGATGGCTCATATGCCACAATCCCTATATTTGGCCAACTCAAGAGACTGTATAGAGAGGCTCAGATGAAATTCCTAGTCAGTAGCCCCGAGAAACCTGGAAATTATCGATTATACTTTGTACACACAGATCTGGATTCTTTCATTCTTTACAATGATCAATCCTCAGGAGAACCAGCATCAGAAAATAGGGATATTAAAAATGACACAGAGCCCATGGACCCTAACATAATAGCTTCCATAGACTTTGAAGAAAATGATGAAGAAAACCATGGGTAGAACACTAAAAATGAAACTCTGAGTGAGCCAAAAACAGTGACAGAACGCAAACAGAAAACTAGCCAAATCTCTGATCTCCACACTCAATCTGAAGAGCGAAATAATCCTCAACCTAGTATAGATCCTACAGCACAACATAATGATGAACCCCTATGGGAAATGAATTTCGATGGATCATGTACTAGAAGAACTACTGGAGCAGGGGTGTGGATACATAACATAGAAAATGATTACACGGAGAGCCATGCCTGCAATCTGCACTTTAAATGTACAAATAACACTGCAGAGTATGAAGCTCTAATCCTGGGTTTAAATCGGCTGAAAAATTTAGGGGGCCGTATGATTTATGTGCAAGGAGACTCAAATTTTACTATAAAGTAGGTTAATGGTCAATACACGGCCAAACATCCCACGCTGAGAGCATACCGGAATGCCGCAATGGATTTATTGAAAACCTTTGTAGAATACGATCTAGTGTTTGTCCCTAGGGGTCAAAACACTATTGCTAATGGATTAGCTTGCCTGGCTAGTTCATATCCTAAGACTGCAGCTGACCAAAAGATCATTATTTAGCCCAAATTCAGACCTGCAGATCCAGACAACGAAAAAATATTGGCAGGTCTTTGAAGGAGACAAACAGATTGAAGATTTTCTGGTGGGCAGAAATGAGTTTGAATTTTCTGTCTCAGACTCAAAATTTGAGGACATCTACCCTAGTGAGGATTCCCCATATGAACAAGAAACACCCTGTAATATATAAATAAACACTCTTTAAAATGAAAATTAAATAGGAAAATGCGAAAATGCGAAAGTGAAGAGATAGAGTCTTTGTGAGGCCAAAGACAGCGAATATGAGGCAGCACCCTTAGAGGACCTCTTTGACTTTGATGATGTAGCAAAAAAGCCCACTATAACACATCTGAAGTTGGATGTGAAAAAGATAGCATAAACCCACTGAAGATAAACCCGGAATGATTAAAGACTTAAGTCTTTACTGAGACATGAAGAAGAAATACATTGACTTGTTTAAAGAATTTATTGATGTGTTTGCATGGAGCTATGAAGACTTAAAGGCCTATGGGATAGGTTTGTGCGAGGAGACTCGAGTTGATTATAAAGAGGTTAATGGTGAATATACGGCGAAACACCCCAGGCTTAGAGCATACAGGAATGACGCGGTGGATTTATTGAAAACCTTTGTAGAATACGATCTAGTGTTTGTCCCTAGGGGTCAAAACACTATTGCTAACGGATTATCTTGCCTGGATATTTCATATCCTAAGATTCCAGCTGACCAACAGATCATTATTCAAACCAAATTCAGACCTGCAGTGCCAGACAACGAAAAATATCGGCAGGTCTTTGAAGGAGACAAACAGATTGAAGATTTTCTGGTGGGCAGAAATGAGTTTGAATTTTCTGTTTCAGACTCAAAATTTGAGGAAATCTACCCTAGTGAGGATTCCCCAGATGAACAAGAAACACCCTGTAATATAGAAATAAACACTCTTTCTGAAGAAACTGAAAATTCGACCGGAAAATGTGAAAACGCAGATAGCGAAGAAATAGAGGTGCTGCAGGCCAAAGACAAGAATATACCCAGAGGCCTAGCACCCTTAGAGGATCTTTTTGACTTCGATGATGTAGCAAAAAATCCCACTATAGAACATGCAGACTCAGATGTAGAAGAGTGCAACATAGGCACTGAAGATAAACCCAGAATGATTAAACTGGCTAAGTCTTTACTTGCAGACATGAAGAAGAAATACATTGACCTGTTTAAGGAATTTATTGATGTGTTTTCATGGAGCTATGAAGACTTAAAGGCCTATAAAACCAACATCATACAACACAAGATACCCCTGAAGGAAAATCAGAAACCTTTTAGGCAAAAAATCCACAGAATCAATCCAAAACAATTGCCTGCAGTTGAAAAGTAAATTAAGAAGATGTATGAGGTAGGTATCACAGTTCCTGTGAGGTTTTCTGGTTGGGTATCAAACTTAGTGGCTGTGAGGAAGAAAACAGGGGAGATCAGGTTATGCATAGACTTCAGAAATCTCAACAGAGCCTCACTAAAAGACAATTACCCTTTGCCTAGAATGGAACATATCCTACAGAAGGTAGTGGGCTCTAAGAGAATCTCTCTGCTTGATGGTTTTTCAGGATACAATCAAGTCCTAGTACTCCCAGAAGATCAACTCAAAACAATGTTTACCACTCCATGGGGCACCTTCATGTATGTGAAAATGCCTTTTGGGCTGATGAATGCTGGAGAAACCTTCCAAAGAGTGATGGATATAGCTTTCTCAGATGAGATAGGACACTTCATAGTTATATACTTGGATGACTTGACTGTATTTTCTAAAACTGAAGAAGAACACCTGAAATATCTAAGGAAATTTTTTGAAAAATGTAGAAGGTATGGTCTGTCACTAAATCCTAAGAAAATTGTTTTTGGGCTGCAAGAAGGTAAACTTCTTGGTCATATCATATCTGAGAAAGGAATTAGGATAGATCCACAGCGAGTTGAGGGAATACTTCAAATCACACACCCAAGGAACATCAAAGAATTGTAGTCCTTCATAGGGAAGATCAATTTCCTTAGGAGATTCATTCCCAATATTGTTGAGCTCCTTAGGAAAATGACTGACATGTTGAAGAAAGGTGCGGGAATCAAGTGGACTGTTGAAGCCAAGAAATATTTTGAGTCAGTAAAGCTTGCACTCACTCAAGCCCCTGTTCTTATCAGCCCAGATTTCTTAAAAGATTTCTTGATTTTTTCATTCACCTCCCAACATACCGTGGCTGCAGTTTTACTACAGAAAAATTCAGAAGGAAATGAACAGCCAATCGCCTTTTTCAGCAAAGCCTTAAGAGGTGCACCCTTGAAATACAACATTATGGAAAAGCAGGCCTATGCTTTGGTCAAGGCCTTAAAGGAATTTAGGGTGTACATTCTGCATTCTCACACCATTTCTTATGTCCCAAATATAGTGGTCAAAGATATCTTGTCCCAAGACCCTGATGGGAAAAGGGGCAAATGGATTGCTACCATCTTAGAATATGACCTTGAAATAAAGCCTACCAAACTGATCAAAGGCCAAGGCCTAGCCCAATTAATGACTGAATCTAATTTACAGGCCCTTGATATTAACATGGTAAATGCCTTAGATGAGCAGGAAGTACTACCCAAACCCACTGTTGAGGAGAAGATTCTGAACTCTCCTTGGTACTCTGATATCCTTTTTGTTCTCACCAATCTCAATGCCCCTCCAGAACTATCCAAAACCAAGGCCAGATTCATAAAATTAAAAGCCAGAAATTATTGCATTCTGAATGAAAACCTATATTGGAAAAATCCAAACGGCCTATTGCTTAAATGTTTGCCTGAAGCTGAAGCTGAGAGAATCAAGTAAGATTTCCATGCTGGGGAGTGTGGAGGCCACCTGAGTTGGAAAGCCACTGCAAATAAAATACTCAGGGCTGGTTACTACTGGCCTGCACTCTTCAATGATATCCATAAAATGATACTCGCACACCTTACATTGGATCTTTGAAGAGCGAGAAGAAAGCTTCTTCCCCTCCTTTGCTTCTCCTTTAACAAGAGTCCATCGCACGATGGGGCCCTGGGTACACTGCTGGAGACTTTCACCCACTTCTTACGGGCCTCGTTGATGGATCCCTGCTTCTTCTGATTACTTCACCAAATGGATAGAAGCCATACCCACTAGGAATGCCACGAACTCACCATTATATTCACCGTTCCTAGAAGGATGCAATCACCTCTGGTTTGTTGTCAAATAATCACTTGTGATATGCTGTGCAGATCCAAGAAAATGATTGATTTCTGTCACAGGTACGAAATAGCTCTTGGTCATTCAACTGCCTATTACCCTCAGGGTAATGGGTTAGCTGAATCATCTAACAAAAGCCTGGTCACTATCATTAAAAAGCTGCTGGAAGAAAACAAAAGGTCATGGCACAAAAAACCGGTGCATGCTTTGTGGGCAGACAGGCTCACAACAAAGAAATCCATTGGCATGTCACCTTTCCAGCTCGTTTATGGGACATAAGCAGTTTTTCCTACTAGTCTTGGAGTGCCAATGATTAAGCTTGTGCAGAAGATTCAGATAGAGGAAGACAATATGGTAAGAAGAATTAATGAAACAATCCATCTTCAGCAAACTAGGGAACAGGTTTATAATAGAGCTATCAAGGTTCAGGAAAGCATCAAGAGGTTGTTTGATAAGAGAATCAAAGCTTCAAATTTCCAAATTGGTGACAAAGTTCTGAAATGGGACTCAAGGAGAGAGGAAAAAGGTAAACATGGAAAATTCGACAGCTTGTGGCAAGGTCCATACATCATCCAAGCCAATATGGGTCCTAGTGCATTTTTCTTACAAGAACTTGATGGTATCGAGCTGTTTGGGGGTCTTGTCAATGGTAGGATACTCAAGCATTACTTCTGCTGATTTCAAAGTTCCAATTTCCGTTTCCATTGTACATACCATTCCAAAAAACAAAGCAAAAAAAAAGAGAGAGAAAGAAAAGAAACGAGGAGGTTTAGACATACCCAAAACATGAGCCTCGGAGACACAAAGGAAAGTGGTCCTAACATGCTCAAAATCGGGACGACGATAAAAAAGAAAAAGAAATCGGCTACGACATGCCCAGCGAGAGCTGAAACGAAAGGGAAGTGACTCTAATATGTTAAAACCACAGTCTGAAAGGAAGAAGGATGTGAAGTTCGAGCCTTCAAAGTTTTGCTTCAAATTTTTTGCAAGGTTCGGTCCATGAGCAGTTTTGTCTTTATGTCATGGTCCACAGCAAGCCAGACAGTCTAATCCTGGTGTTGTGGAGGTAAATCCCCTCTGCGGACAGAGGCGATCCCTACTAGCCCAGACCGGGTCTAGCAACAATCGTTCATGCTATAGTGCAGGTTCCTAATTGCAAATAAACCAACTAGTGATGAAGGCTTACCTAGAATCCAATGCTGCCGCTTGTAGAGAAAGTAGCGCTCCCATTCCTTAGCTCCAGCAGATCACAATCCTCACGATCTCTGTGATCGGACACCTTCACACGTAAGAAAAAAAACAAACGCAAGCGTAAAATCCAACATATGAAACTATATGTCAGTCAGAGAAGACATAACTCAACATCATAATCAACAACAAGAGTGGAACCATAACCAATAGTCGCTTATCATTAATCAATCAAAGAAGAATACAACCATAGTTTTGACACTGAATTCTCCTTCGGAGGGTCGCCAGTGGAACACGTCTCGAAGAAGCTTGTCGGGGATGGGAAAAACCAGCTAACATAACAGGCTACCAGCGCCAAGATGCTACGGGTGTTTTTAGGGAGTGCACTCGAAATGATCAACGAAGGAATGTTTTTATAATTTCCTCATGAAAAGGGATGCAATGACGGTATTTGCAAGGCATGACACGATTCAGAAGTCACAGAAAACGACCCTCGATAGGGCGAGATGGGGATTGCAGGGACGGTGACAAATTGATGTGTAACAGATGCCCCCTAAAGCATGAGGCCTGAAAGAGAGAGAGGGGTGAAGTGCTTTACGAGAACGTGTCCAACTGAAAACAATGCCGTCGGAAAACCTGCGTAGATAAGTACAACTGATATCTCAAATACATGATATATATGTGGTATGGGTGTATCCATCCATAGCAGAGTATACAATGATCTAGATCCAAGGCATGGACGCAGCCATCCAGTGAGGATCGATAAATAGACTCAAGTATGGTCGCAGCCATCCAGTGAATGAGTCATGTAACTAGTCATAATAATCCACAAAATCGTAGCCTGGATCCCAACAGACAAAATCCAGGGTCTTACGCTCCATCTCGACCCAAACAAAGTACAAGTTCAAGCATGCGAATAAGTGAGCCGAAGTCAAACATGTGAGAACATCACCTGATTACCAGCCAATGATGAAAGTTGCTAACAGACACGAGAGGTACCACCAATAATGAAAATGGCCCTCAAGGTACTATAGGTACAATCTACGGCATGTGAATCAGTGAGATGGCGTCGAACACTCATAGAATCACTCGATCAGAGGCCAATGATGAAAACCTCACGTCGAACATGAAGAACCTGCCATTGAGGCATGCAGGCTCCAAGGTACTAGAAGGGAGTCTCTAGATCAGCTTCTTGGATAATGAGCTGAAGTCCACAGGAGGTGACCTTGAGCAAAGGTGGGCCATAGTGTTTCCCACATCATCGATGTGAGACAGAGGAACATAATGTCTTTGTGAATCAGGATCAGATGAGAATCAGAGGAAGGTTGAAATTTGCAGAGGTCAACTTCTCTTGAACATATGGTGGCACGACAGTGAGTTTGGTAGTATTTGACATCAACAGATTAGAGGTCATGATGACAGGACAAAGAGCAGATGAGAGGTCAAAGGGATCACCCAAACCCACGGAGGCAAGTGGAAAAACGAGGTGAGATGTGCCCAACCCGACATGAATGCAGACAAGTGCCATGTTCAAGAGAGACATACTGCCGACACGACAATGATGCTAGTTCCATTTTCCCCACCATTTTTGGCGAGTACCTATTTATATTTACACAAGCTTGAAGAGGATACCATATGCTTGCTATATAAGTCCATCCTAGTACATTTAACGAGCCCTAGGAAGGAGGAACTCGAATATCATCATTACGGCCCAGATCCAATGTCATCGAGTTTAACGAGTCTGAAAAAGGAAGAGCTTCCGGTGTCTTTTCATGTTTAAGTTTGAAAAGCTGACGGAAAAGTAAACTCAATGGTCCCTTTTTCGTAAATAGTTCCTCAGATCCGAAAAAGGTAGAAAACTATGTACGAAAACCTCCTAGTCGTGATAGGCTAGGGTATTCCTTTTTCATAAATAATCTATCCCATCCCGAAAAAGGGGTAAATGTATACTGGGTAGATGTCGTTTCATAGCCACTTTAACGAAATCTAAATGACAAGGGACTCGGCAATATTTTCATGTTTAAAGAGCCAGAAAAGAGCTGAAAGTTGACTCCTCCTGGAGGAATGAGTGGTATAAAGGGTAGCAACTTGTTTTGGTGACGATGGAACTGCTCTGAAAAAATAAAGGTTAAGAGGCTGGCTAACAAGACCGCTCATCGCAGCGGTTCCTCAGGATTGGGTGAAACAACCAAGTGAAGGCATATAATTGGCCAAGCATATAGTGACAATGGAGTGAGAAAACCAAGGCTCATCTAGCAAAGACAGGCTGATAAGATGGCAATCACAAGAGGTAAAATGGGAAAGGTTTCATTTTTACACAAGCTTGAAATCAGGAAACTCTGTTTGAAGTTGGTTTCATTTTTACACAAGCTTGAAACACAAACAAACTATGCTTGAAAAAGTAAGCATGCCCCTAGCATGGTGACTCAATTCGAGGTACATGCCCCCCAAGCTTCAATCCATATGAAAGGTAGATGTAGTGAAGGTTCAAATTACGAGATTAAGGAAAAGACTCGACTGGTATTTTACGAGATCTAATCAGAGACTCGAATTGAACGGGAACATGTTTCATTATTTTAATGAGGTTGACACATTAAAAGAACTATCCTCAGGACACCTTGTTTCATGGTTTAAGGAGCTTGGCACAAAACAAGGAACTCTGCTCCGACAACCTTGTTTCATTTTTTAAGGAGCTTGACACAAGACAAGGAACTCTGCTCCGACCACCTTGTTTCATTTTTTAAGGAGCTTGACACAAGACAAGGAACTCTGCTCCGAACACCCTTGTTTCATTTTTTAAGGAGCTTGACACAAGACAAGGAACTTTGCTCCGAACACCCTTGTTTCATTTTTTAAGGAGCTTGACACAAGACAAGGAACTCTGCTCCGACCAGCTTATTTCATTTTTTAAGGAGCTTGACACAAGAAAACGAACTGTGCTCTGACCAGCTTCATCATAATGAACAAGAAGTCATCGCTTCCAAGAGTTTGACTCCTGATGGAAGGAAAACATCCTGGAAGGCAGGATCCAATGCCCCCAGCACCTAATGCACAACGGCACTATCACTGGGTACAGGCACGGGGTAGGTAGCCACATAGTTGACTTGCAGTGGGGCAGATACAACGGGTGGATAAAAACCAGGAAGGGATGATGGCGGGCCAGCTGCCATATCAGGACCAAAGAAAGAAAGTTGATCAATGGTCATGATCTGTCCTTCATGTGGAAAACAGACCACACGAAAAAGAGAGGAGACAAGAGCTCCCATGGCATAGGTGTAATCGCACCCCAAGAACAGATTGAAATCCAAGGGGCCTGGAACAACCATCACATCCATATGGACAGTTTTACCTCCCAAAGTAATAGGTAACCTTGGAAGGATCCCTAAGGGTTGACTCGTTCTTCTGTTAAACGCCAACAGATTCTATGTAACAGGCGCAAGCGGCGGTGAGCCGAAAGCTTGCCAAGTAGTTGAGGATAGAACAATAACAGACGCACCTTCGTCTATAATGGTGTTGGGTACGACCAGACCAAAAGCCTGTACTGTGATCTCGAAAGGCACATAAGACGGAAGGCGGTATCCTATAAATTGATTCCAATCAAAGGAAGCGACCAAACTACTCGGAGGGGCTACCATCGAACCAAGATGGTCTTCCCCTGGTGTTACGGAAGAAGAAGGAGCATCCTCCACGACTTCCATCACGGAGTCGGGAAGAGTATCCTCCAGGACCTCCATCACGGGAGGCGGAGGAGCAACTTCTTGAGATATAGGAACAGGAGAATCTTTCTCCAAGTCTGAGGAATCTGAAGAAACAAGAAGAACCTGAGGGGTGTGAAGTCCACTCTCAACGGAAAAGACCTGGTGCATCGCAGATGGGGCCAGCTCAACCGATCCCACGACCAATGGTTGGTCGGGAAAAGATTCTTGAATTTGAATTTCCGGGGGAGCGGGGTCGACCAAGGATGACTCTTGACCAATCGAGGAATCAACTGATGGAGGACTCAAAGAAAGCTGTTTGTAACCAGCCGGGAGGCATGGTGTAGAAACAACTGAGTTGTCCAAATTTTTTTTGGCTTCATCCATATACGGACAAAGGTGAATGGAATGGTGCCCTTCACACAACTTACAAGGATTGGTGAGCTTACCCTGCTTCTTAAGAGTTTTACCAGCACTAGCTGAAGACGTGCCCCCAACCTGACTCTCAGAAGCCAAAGGCAACGGTAGACGACTGTTGGACCATAATTCAAGCACCTTGGGAATGCCAAGGCACTCTCGAAGAAGATGGTCTCTCATGCACAACATGCAAGGGAACTTGACTTTCCGTAGAGGGTTGGGAGGTTTATCAAGAGGAGGTGTTTCAGAAGAAGTAGCTGCAGCTTTAGCCTCTCACTTATCAGACTTCTTCTTCTTTGTTTTCTTCTTCTTCTTCTGGTTACTCGAATCCAGACTTTCACCAGGTGAAGTAGAAGATGAGGACACAAAAACAGGCGAAGAAGGGGAGAGGTCCACCTTGGAATCAACATGGTGTTTTTCAGGTGGAGGAACTGATTGACCAGTAGCCGAGACATTTGGGACCACAGAGGTTGAAAACAACCAAACAGGCAACCCAACAGTTAACCCAGGAAGGGACAATGTCGCCATATAAGGAGCGCCAACATTTCCAAAAGGAGGAAAAGGACCAGGATTCCCATTGGAGGGGATTCCTTGGTTGGTGAACTCCGGAAAAGTTGCCATAAGAAACAAATGTAGAACAACACCCTAAGGAAACTAACTTTAACCAGGAATATTTCGTGGGTAGTTAATTTTTAAAACATTGAAACAAAACTCTACCGTTTCATCTTTTAAGAGTCGAGAAACAGGAAAAAGGTGACTCTATCACTTTCAGATTGGAAACAAGAATGAAAGGACAAGCGCTTGATGACCTTTTCAAATTTAAGGAGTCAGATAAGATCAAAATGACTGCTCAGGAGTGCTAGGCAAAGGGTGTACCAAATAACCGTGAACTACAATATACACCTTGGTTTCAAAATGAAAGAGAAATCAACCAAGGACTTAACGTACGTGCAGGCAATCTTTCCGAATGTTGTGTCCGGTGTATCACGGGTATAAGGCGGCAGACTCGGCTTCCTATGGATAAAGGATAGAAACCTAGTGGGGTCTCCCTTTATATACGCGACGGTACGGAGAGCATAAGTCCTACTAGCGCTGTCTAAAGCCAGGAGGCGAACGACAGTTACTACGTTTAACGACGTCGAAACACGTCTCTAACCTAGACCTCTAAATGTTGCGTTAATGTTTCAATGCTGCCTTAGTGTAAATTGAATAAATTTTAGGGTTGATCTTCAATTATGTTTCGGTTTCAAGGCCCTACCGTATGTCATTTGACAATCTCCTATATGCAGCTATATGAGAAAAGAAATCTTTCAATTCGATGAATGCTATCTAGTTAAAGGAAGAGTTTCAAACAATGAAGCAACAAACAATGACACTGCAAACGAAATCTTTTCCAAACTAGATGACTTTCACTATCCAAAAGTAATTTCAAACATTCAAAGATGCGAATAATGCAATGTAATCTATGCAAAATCCTCTTTTTCGAAAACTATGCAATTGTAATCTATGCACAATTTCCTTTTTCTTTTCAAATGATAAGAATGCACTCAATGCATTTTTCGATGAAATGAGAATCTAGTTAATGCATGGTTTCAACGAAAGAGAATGCACTCAAAGCAATTTTTAGCCTTCAATCATTAAACAATGTGATCTAAGTTCAATGATAAATCTCAAAAATACTTTTCGATGCAATGTGATCTAATGCATTTTAACAAAAAGAACACTTTGAGACGAAAACTAAATAAACACAAATCTTCTTAATGAAGGATGAATGCAAAAGAGATGCATACAAACACTAATAATGCAATCGTTGTTTCAAACACTTGTAGCGAAATCCCTCAAAAGGCGACAAAACATATGAGGTCAAACACAAAGAGGACTTCCAAAGAAAGAGATCAAAACAAGGCATTCATTCCCTTTTACATCAAGCAATCATGGAAAGAAGACATTTCAAACAATGAGCAATGTAATCTATGCTCATATAGAGGAAAGACTGGAAGGGAAAGACACACTGGTGAAGGATTTAGGGAAAAAATCTCAATTTTCACACACCCTGAAATTGGCTCGACTTTGTCATTGACAACTAGCGCCAACTGGCGCGACTTGCTCACTGACAACTAGCGCCAATGCCCAATTGGCGCGGGTTGCTAACTGACAACAAGCGCCAATGCCTGAAAATGAAAAAAACAAATAATTTCTCCCAACCAAGACCAAACTCACCACTTCAAGCAGAATCTAAAACAAACCCAGAAGCAAAGTACTGACCAAAAGAAACTTCCGAACAAGGGTAAACCATAGCACCTACAGGAAATGGCACGACTGTCTGGCTGTAATCCGCGCCAGACAGAGAATGGCGCGAGTGATGAACTGGCAACCTGCGCCAACTGGCACGACTGTCAGGGCTAAACTCGCGCCAATCAAGCCAACTATGAAAAGGTGAAAATGTAGAAATTTGCTGAATAATGGTTAATTATCCACCGAGACTATCCTGATCACATACAATTCGAATTTATATGCAACACATAATCTCTTCCACTTAGATCATCAAACATGCGGAAATAAAATCAAGCGATAGCACATCAAATCATCATACACATTAACACAGTATCTATGGGGAAAGCTTATAGCTGAAAACCCCACAGCTATTGTGTATATTATAATGGAGAAATCATGTAACAAACTTAGTACAATACTCCTCACAAGTACTCAGTAATTTCTCATAAAGTTACACACAAACTAGCTTGGTTTTGAACAGGTTACTGGTTCAAAACTCACCGCCAATTGCCTTGCTTCTATTGCGCAATCCAGGCCTGTCTATATAGAGATCCAAGGTTCGAATCTCCTTGGCTTGACTGCGCAATTGTCATGGACAATTCCTCCAGGTGTAATGCAAATCCTCGCTACCCCCTATTGATGCCATGTGATAGCTAACTCCACCCTTTCATATATCTCTTTCACTGGTCTCCACTGAACTGATCATGCACTGTAGTGAACTGATGTGTTCTTGAGTTGAATAATGAGTTACTAATTAATGAATTAAATAATATTTAATTCACTCAACTCATAACTAATTGATTAGCTAGTTAAACTAATCTCAACTAGTTCAACTAAAATAAACAGAACACAACTCCACTATCTGTCTCATTAACTCCACCAAACTTCTGCCACTGAAGTCCTAACTGAAGTCAACCATGCATGATGCCATCAAACCCTTGGGAATAGCATAATTCCTCTGTCGGATGCATGAGCCACTTCTGTAGCTCGAACTGAAGTGCTCCAAGAGAGTAAACTGAAGTTTATAGTCTAAATATTATTAAGGGTAAATAATATTTGACTTCCCTATTTTTAGGAGAGGCGGTCTAAAAATAGACTTCGACCTCTTCGACCTATAGGTCACAAAAATAGAGTCCCATATATTTTTACCAACATGACCAATGCTCCAAGAATCTCAAACTGGAATCCCCGAACCATGCTCCATATGTCTAAAAATAGACATAGTCTAAAAATAGATTTTTGCGCCAGAATTTGCCTGCGGGCCCACTTAGTGAAGGCGACTTCATTTCACTAAGCTCCATCATCTTGCTGCATTCTCAACACTCCCTCTCGGCAAGATATGGATTATCTGCAACCCCTATCCTGCCTCTGTGGAATTCGAACTTGCTCCTGGTGAGCGCCTTCGTCAAGATGTCAGCATCCTGATCCTCCGTGGGAACATATGAAAGCATCATGATTCTCCGCTGAACACAATCTCTGATATGATGGTACCTGATGTCGATTTGTTTGGACCTATCATGAAATACTGGATTAGCCGAGAGTTTAATGCAACTCTGGTTATCACAGTAGATCACTGTAGGCTCCAAATGCAACCTGAACAAACCTGCGAGGATCTTCCTCATCCAAATAGCCTCGCATGCAGCCAAGCTAGCTGCCATGTACTCGGCTTTGTGCTAAGGCGAGTGCCGGACTCTACACTTCATCTTTGTGCAGCTATTTATCGACCCAATGTTTGAAAAATCCTCCGGATATTGCTCTTAAGTGCATTGGACCTCCACTGCCCAATGCGCATCGGTGAAGCCCCGGAAAACCGCTCCATCCTCCTGTCTGCTACCTGCCATAGACCATATCTAGATGTGCCTCGATATGGCACTATTACATGCTCGCCCGCCTTCCAAAAGAGCTTGGTAGGATTAACCATAGCTTGCGAAAGCTGGTTAAATGCATAGCATATATCGGGTCGTGTATTGACCAGATACATAAGCGACCCCACCAACTGTCGATAGACAGTGGCATCCACTACCTCCGCTGAAGTAGCATCCTCCTTCCTCCAACCACCGGGAAGAGGAGTGTCAACAGGCTTGCAGCCTTGCATGTTGAACCTCTCCAGAATCTCCTGGGCATACTTTCCCTGAGAAACAAACAGTCCTCCGCTGCGCTGCCAAATCTCCAATCCCAGGAAATAATGAAGGATGCCCGAGTCCTTCATCTCAAACTCTCGTGCAAGATCCTCCTTGCATGAAAGTATCAACTGCTCATCGCCAGTCAAAATCAGATCATCTACATACAGTACGATGATCAACGGCTTCCCCTCCACCACAATCTGGTACAGGTTTGGATCCGCCTCACTCTTGGAGAATCCAAGCCCGGTGAAGTAGCTGTCTATCCGAGTGTACCAAGCACGAGGTGCTTGCTTCAGCCCGTACAGTGCTCTCTTGAGTCGGCACACATGCGACTCAGTGCTGAAGATCTCAAAACCTTCAGGCTGCTCTATGTACACCTCTTCCTCAATAACTCCATTGAGGAACGCAGTCTTCACATCCATCTGATGAATGTGCCACCCCATCTGCGCTGAGAGAGCAAGGATCGTCCGTATGGAAGAGTACCTTGCGACAGGTGAAAAGGTCTCCTCATAGTCAATCCCCTCGATCTGTGAAAAGCCACGGGCGACAAATCTCGCCTTGTACTTCTCCACACTCCCGTCAGCCGCCTTCTTCACCTTGTAGATCCATCGCGAACCTACAACTGATTTCCCAACCGGTCTTGGGACAATCTCCCATGCACTGTTCCTGATGATCGAATCATATTCTTCGATCATGGCATCAACCCATGCGGGTTCCTCCACGACTTCCTCAAAAGAGGATGGCTCCGTCACAACACATTGACTCACAAGAGCCATGTATCCAGTGTACCGATCCGGTGACTGTCTCTGTCTGCGCTGTGCTGTAGGTGGTCCTACAACCTTCTCTGCATCCCGAGCCAGTCGCTCAGCTTCTGCAGTGCGCATGCGCCCTCTGATGGTTGGCGCTGCCTGGGTGGTTTCTTCCACCTCCTGAACCTCCTCTTGTGGCTGATCCACATCCGGAAGCTCCTCCTTAGGAACTAACAGCTCCTCATCTGCATGCAAGTGTAGCTCCCTCTCAAGCGAACACTGCATGGCTTTCTCCTCTTGAAATTTTATATCCCGTCGCACAACAGTCTTTCGACTGTCTGACAAATACACCCGATAGTTGTGAGGTGTATCAGTGTACCCCACAAATATTCCAACCTCAGTAGTTGGATCCAGCTTCCTTCTCGCATCCTTCGTCACATGCATGTAGACGGGAGAACCAAAAATCCGCAAATGGGAAATATCAGGCCTCTTGCCAGAATAAGCCTCCTCTGGTGTACTCATGCCAAGAACCTTGTGAGGACAACGGTTCTGCACATACACTGCTGTATTGCATGCCTCGACCCACAAGTGAAGGGGTAGGCCCTGATCATGCAACATCGCCCGTGCAACACCCACGATCGTTCTGTTCTTCCGCTCAGCCACCCCGTTCTGCTGTGGGTTATGGGGTACGATGAGCTCTCTCCGAATCCCTTCTGTGCTGTAGAACTCCTTGAATTCAGCCGAGATGAATTCACCATCGTTATCACTCCTTAGAGCAATCACCTTCTTCCCCGACTCCTTCTCGACCAGTGCTTTAAACTCACAGAACTTCGCGAATGTATCGCTCTTCTTCGACATGAAGAAGATCCAGCACTTTCGAGAGAAATCATCAACACAGATCACATAATACTTGTGCTTTGCTGTCGAAGCAACTGAGAAAGGACCACACACGTCTGTGTGAACTCTCTCAAGGATCGTCGTGGCGCGACTATCCTTCTCGTGAAAGGTGGCTTTCACATACTTCCCCAAGGTACACCCCTTGCACTGATCTGACTGCACAAGAGTGCCCTTAGGAAACCCAATAGAAATCTGCTGCAGAATCTTCAAAGCTCCATGGTGAAGGTGGCCCAATCTCCTGTGCCACAGCTCGCCCTCATCATCCCGGCTCACCACTTCTCCCGCCTTGCATGCCATAGCTGCGCAGCCATCTACCTGCAACTGATAAAGGTTCTTGGTTCGAACCCCTATCTTCCGGGTCTCTCCAGTAGTCTTACTGCGCAGGAAGGCTTTTCCTTCGCTGAAGAACACATCATACCCCTTATCCTCCAACATCGCCACAGAGATCAAGTTCTTCTTCAATCCATGTACATGCATGACATCCTTCAATACAAAGGGTTTACCAGACTCCCTCTGAAAGGATATGGTACCGATACCAGTCGCACTGTATCTACCATCATCGCCCGTCTCGATGTGCACACCCAAATCTTTGTCCTCCAGATCTGAGAACAACTCTCGATCTCCCGTCATATGAAATGACGCACCACTGTCCAAGAACCATACCGATCCCAGCACACTTGAAACCAAGCATGCAATCAATGAAAAGTCAAGCTCGAACTGTGAAGCCAAAGCTTCTCCATCTGCAGATCTTCCCGCTTGCTTGTTCTTCTTCTTCTTTGGACAATTGGTAGCATAATGTCCGTGATCATGGCAGTGAAAACACTTCACTTTCGCCATATCTGCTTCTTACCCTTTGCACCAGAATGAGAGGTTTTCTTACCCTTCCCCTTCTTTGCTTTGGCCACCAAAGCACAGTTTTCTTCATCAGCTCCCTTTGATGAAGATCCATCTCGAGTAGTCCTCCTTATCTCCTCCTGCATGAGATCCGCCCAAAGGCGCTCCCATCCCGGCAGCTTCTCCCGGCCATTGACACTATCTTGATATGAGTGCCAAGCCTTCGGAAGACCAAGGAGAGCCAGGTCGACCATGTCCTCGTCTTCGACAGTCACCCCCACACTTCCTAGCTCATCTCTGCACTGAGTGAACTTCGTGAGGTATTTGGCGATACTGTCGCCTTTCTCCATCTTGATGTTCCTAAGCTTATCTTTGAGCGCCAGCTTCCTTTGGTCGCTCTTACTCTGGAATAGATCCGTCAAAGCTTTCCACATTAAATATGGAGAAGCCTTTCCATGCAGGCTGGATACAATATGATCCTTGACGCCCTCCAGCAGGATCCTTCGACATTTCGCCATCTTCTTTTGCCATGCTTCGACTTCAGCAGGATCAGTGGGCTTTTGGACATCCGTATCTACGAACTCCTTCAGACCATTATCTTCTAATACTGCCTCCATGCGATCCTTCCATGCAACATAATTCGAACTGCCTTCAAGAGCATATTCGAGTCGCAAACCATTGAAAGACATTTTCAACACCGGCACCAAGAAAACAAAACTGCTGCAAAATTTCGAATTCCACCTCAAAGCTCAGCCGCTCTAGATCTGTGAGAACAAATTATTTCTAGCACAGAGATCGACTGCAAGGGGCATTTACCAGACCTTTCACTTTCCGAAGAAAGATGAATCCGGAGGCTACCTGGCCCGCATGCAGACTCTGTCTACCGAAATAAATTTGTAATCACTGTGATGATCAATCTCTGCTTCAATAGCTCCGATACCATGTAGAAATTTGCTGAATAATGATTAATTATCCACCGAGACTATCCTGATCACATACAATTTGAATTTATATGCAACACATAATCTCTTCCACTCAGATCATCACACATGCGGAAATAAAATCAAGCGATAACACATCAAATCATCATACACATTAACATAGTATGTATGGGGAAAGCTTATAGCTGAAAACCCCGCAGCTATTGTGTATATTATAATGGAGAAATCAAGTAACAAACTCAGTACAATACTCCTCACAAGTACTCAGTACTTTCTCATAAAGTTACACACAATCTAGCTCAGTTTTGAACAGGTTATTGGTTCAAAACTCACCGCTAATTGCCTTGCCTCTATTGCGCAATCCAGGCCTGTCTATATAGAGATCCAAGGTTCGAATCTCCTTGGCTTGACAGCGCAATCATCATGGGCAATTCCTCCAAGTGTGGTGCGAATCTCATGCACAACTGATGTCGCCACTGATAGCTAACTCCACCCTTTCATCTACCTCTTTCACTGGTCTCCACTGAACTGATCATGCACTGTAGTGAACTGATGTGTTCTTGAGTTGAATAATGAGTTACTAATTAATGAATTAAATAATATTTAATTCACTCCACTCATAACTAATTGATTAGCTAGTTAAACTAATCTCAATAAGTTCAACTAAAATAAACAGAACACAACTCCACTATCTGTCTCATTAACTCCTCCAAACTTCTGCCACTGAAGTCCAACTGAAGTCAACCATGCATGATGCCATCAAACCCTTGGGAATAGCGTAATTCCTCTGTCAGATGCATGAGCCACTTCTGTAGCTCTAACTGAAGTGCTCCAAGAGAATAAACTGAAGTTTATAGTCTAAATATTATTAAGGGTAAATAATATTTGACTTCCCTATTTTTAAGAGGGGCAGTCTAAAAATAGACTTCGACCTCTTTGACCTAAAAAATAGAGTCTCATCTATTTTTACCAACATGACCAATGCTCCAAGAATCTCAAACTGGAATCCCTGAACCATGCTCCATATGTCTAAAAATAGACATAGTCTAAAAATAGATTTTGCGCCAGAATTTTCCTGCGGGCCCACTTGGTGATGGCGACTTCATTTCACCAAGCTCCATCATCTTGCTGCATTTTCAACAGAAAATTCGAAAAGCAGAGGTCAGATCTGATCCTCTGGGGCTAAACCAAAAGCTAAACACTAAGAAAAGATCCAGCCAAAAGAGCCGATCAAGCAAGCAGAATCGAGAAACAATCGAAAAGACAAGACAATACTCCAAGTGTTCAGTTCATAAACTAAATCGGAGATTGACTGAAGCAGCATTGATCTACTTCGCTAATGCAGAGCAAGAGCGTTTCGAAGGCTATATGGCTAACTTCAGGCTCCGTCTGTAGTTTATAAAGCAAACAACAAGCTAACTCCCCAGTGGAGTCGCCAATTTGTTGTGGAGGTAAATCCCCTCTGCGGAAAGAGGCGATCCCTAATAGCCCAGACCGAGTCTAGCAACAATCGTTCACGCTATAGTGCAGGTTCCTAATTGCAAATAAATGAACCAGTGATGAAGGCTTACCTGGAATCCAACGTTGTCACTTGTAGAGAAAGTAGTGCTCCCGTTCCTCAGCTCCGACAAATCACAATCCTCACGATCTCCGTGATCGGACACCTGCACACGCAAGAAACAAAACAAACGCAAGCGTAAAATCCAGTATATGCAACTATATGTCAGTCAGAGAAGACATAACTCAACATCATAATCAATAACAAGAGTGGAACCATAACCAATAGTCACTTATCATTAATCAATCAAAGAAGAATACAACCATAGCTTTGACGCTGAATTCTCCTTCGGAGGGTCGCCAGCGGAACATGTCTTGAAGAAGCCTGTCAGGGATGGGACAAAACTCTCTCTTCGGATGTCTCGACAATGATCTCCTTGCTTGGATTTGGCCTTAAGGGAATGAATCAAGGCTCTTGCAGCATAAGGCTCTGATGGCTCTTGGGAACTTGGAGACTCAACCCTTCAGCCCCTTCATCAATGGATGAAGGATATATTTATAGAGGAGAGGAGGAGGTTGGGATCCCTACAATAGTGGAAGGGATGCCTTATCCCTTGGGAGGTTCCCCATAAGGTGGAAACAAGAGGCCAAAGGAGGAAGGTCGTGGTTATTCAGTCGAAACCACTCCTGATGACTCATCCACGAAGTTGTTGTAATCGAAACTTCGCCTCCTTTTTTTTAAAAAAATTCCAAAAGAAGATTGGCGCGGGTGCTTAACTGGGACAGAACGCCAATTGGCGCGGGCTCAGTGTTAATTTTCCTCATTGTCGCGAGTACATAACGGGCTACCAGCGCCAAGGCAAAAACAGGTGTTTTTAGGGTTCTGCTCAGGAAATTATTAACAGAAGGAATGTTGTCCTCATGAAAAGGGATGCAATGATGGTATTTGCAAGGCATGACACTGATTATTGGTCACAAAAATGACCCTCCAATGGGCGAGATGGGGATTGCAGGGACGGTGACAAATTACTGTGTAACACCTGGCTTGGTTGTTTTTCAATTTCTGTCGTAGAATATAGAGAAGAAATCTGCTGAACAGTTTAATCCCTGCAGATAGTAGATTAGGTAGAGAAACATATGAGGTCAACAGTCTAATCTGGCCTCATGGAGCAATAAGGGTAGATCTAGAATAGGTTTATTTTCTGTTATAAAAATAAATGATGTAAAGGGTCTGCTAGCTCAAATGCACCCTAGAAGGAAGAAAAAATGATAGGATTGTAGTATGGGTAGGTAGATAGTTGAGAATGCTTCTGCTGATCTATCATATTTGTGGCAGCCGAAAATCAAAGAAGAAAGGTGGCTTAAGCCGTGAGGAGCATCTAACTGCACGAAAGATAAATTCTGAATTGTGAAACATTCAAGAAAGCCATCCCCATGTTGCAGAGGCCAGCAACTATAAATTTTTGATGAAAAACAAGGGCCTAAAATGTTTTGAGCCTTCAAGGAATGGGCACATGAAAACACACATCATCCTTGAAGCCTTTTGCTGATTCCTGCCTTTGTCTGTTTCCCCTACTGGCACAGCAAGCATTGTTCAGCCTTGTTGAAACGATAAATTTTGCTCGAAGGCCTATTTCGCCCCTTATGTCGTGCGGGAATTCCCCACTTATCTTTCTTTTTTTCCCAAAGTCCCCTTTGTTCCCCCCCCTAAAATTACGCCTTCCTAAGTAATCTTAAAAATCCACTTTAAACCCCCACTTTTATCCCTTGATTGGTTAATTTCCCCTTTTTCCCCCTTATGCGTTTCCTTTAAATGGCCTTCCACAGTACGTGGCTAATTTAAAACCCACTTTTGACTTTATATTAAGGCCTAAACCACTTTCCCACGTATGCCCTGTAGGACCAATGGCAAGCCTTAAGCGCTAAAGAAATGGCATCGGGCGGAGCGGAACGTTAAATCATGTGTAAACTTTTGTAGAAAAGTTTCGATAACGGTTATTTATTATTATACAAGTCCGCGCTATTGTTTACTTTTAGTTAAGTCCACCATAGATGGACGTGACCCCGACTAATGCGAATGAAGCATGATAAATAGCGCGTGGTAAAGCACTGATGGCAGCTATCGATTTGGTGGCGGAACAGAATACGAATGCGGATCACGCGCCGCCTCTATCGCGCTCCGCGCATTAAACGTGTTTCGGACACGCACGCAGGCACGTACACAATTCACGATCTCCTGCTTGGGTGCTCCCTCGCCCGTCGGTGCCTCCCAGAAATCGGGCCCCAGTTGCTTGCTTGCCTGCCGGTCGCCTCGCATTCCCTCTTCCAGCATCCCAAAAGCCGTCGCGATTCCGATCCCATCTGTTATCCATCACTCCTGGATAAAGCGGTCGCCAGCTCACTAAGGATACGCAATCGGAAGTTTGATGCTGTACACTGTCCCCCTCAGGACATGGGTGCAGTTCCATTCCGCGGCCGTTCATCCATATTTTTAATCAACGTTAAGTTGTTAGCCTCATCTCCGGGATAGGTCCCTGTATCTGTTTCATTGCATTTCCGCCATTTCTGTGCATTTGGGTTTTAACCTAAGTTCCATGTTGCATTAAAGTCTTACGTTACTTTGCGTTTATACGGTTTTCCTTTATATAAATTCCACATTAGTCAATGGCCGTTGATCTTCCATGCGGACCATGATCTAATGGTGTGCCATGACCCTGCGCGAACCCTATTATTCATGGTTTCACCATTGCGTTACATTTTTCCACCATTATTCGTGAGAGCCTCCCGTACCCACTTCCATGCTTTTCATTCATACATCCTTCCGTACCGCGACTTTCTTCGGTCGATTGCGTGTTCCACGGGGTACGAAGGCGGACATGCCTCCCTCATCCCACGCGTGTATGGATGCGTCGCACGGTTTCAGCACCGAGCGTGGGTGTGTAACGACGGAATTTCTCTCGTAATGAGAATGTTTTCCTCCCGTAAAGGACGGGTTTTACATCTCAGCTTTTTATTCCATACCGTAGCATCCTGTGAGGAGAATCTCACGCCAGAATGCGCCCAAAGGATATCGAGCATTTTGATGGCTCACGTATGTGAGCATCATCTCCGTTTTTATTGCCATTTTTTTATTCACCAAAGGTACTACGAAGCACGACAGAGCCGTAATGCATCGAGAGACACATCACATGGGAAATTAATGAGGCTGACGAAGACCATTCTTTTCTCCAAAATGTGCCGTAGATTAATGCTCGATTTACCACGAGAATGGAAGTCCGACTCTCCTTCTTTCTGAGGTTTAATATTATATTTAGTGTTACCTACCACTCCTCCGCTTTTTTCGCTATAAAAAACTATGAGAAAACTATTGTAAGGTTGTTGATGAGGATGTGAGAAGTGCTGAGCAATTTCTCTTGAGATAAGTCTTCATGTATGGTCAGTACGATGAATGCGAGGAAGCATGTATTCATTGATGTAGACAATCCAAGCTACTGGCTGTGTTGCCCTCGATCAGGTTGATGTTTAATATGATAAGCACATTTCATTGGATCCCGAGTCTAAAGGCTGAGGTGATGTTTTTCTATCTGCTGTGTTTATTTCCATTACACATTTCATTTCTTCCGCTCGCAGTCGAAATTCTGGCATAAGATTCGCTCGTTAGGTGCCTTATGTTCGTCGCTTCCTCCCGGCCCTTTATGTTTTCGCGTCGTATGTGCTATCTAAGAATTAGTTTCGATTAATTTAACGACCGTAGTGGATGTCGTTGCCTCGCTTTGCTCTCACGATGTATGAATTAATGAATCTATTTCCTAGATGTTCTTGTGAGGATACAATTGGATGAATTGGGAACACTCGGGAGGAGCGAACTTAGTCTCTGCCTCACTGTGGATCTTTTTCACTCCAAGCTACCTTTCTAAGATCCCTTAAGTTACCTTTGAGAGTGGCCCTTGAGTATGTCCAAAGCAAGTACTGGAGTTAAATGGCTCATATCGATCACGGTATAGCACGGAAAGTGGTGTCTTCTCCTCCTTCTCACTTTCTCTCCTATAGTGTTCATCTCACCCCTCATCTTTTTAGGATCGCAGAGGCTTTAGAAGACTAAGCCCAAGCCGAAAGCTTGCATATTGACGTGCAAGTAAATCCTTTCTCGACTCCGTGCGCGATGGACTTGCATTCCCCGGACTATTTCCTCTGCCTGAAATTCCTCTTTGCCCAGCCCTTGTCTCATGTCAACCCTTCCTTTCCTGATTCCCAACAACTAAGCTCATGCAATCGAAACGAAAACGAACACACCGTGCATATAAATAGCCCCAACACTCTTGAACTTTTGAGCTCGAGACATATACCTTTGACTCCCACAGAGAGTAGATCCCTCTTTGGATCTAGGAGGGCTTAGATCCCAGGGTCCTGGGAAAGTGAGCTATGATGCTGTCTCATATTTTGGTCTCCAAGTCCAACACAACGGGGCCGAAACATGGGAACCTCGACACATTCCACCCGGGAGACCACCAGCGTTAGGGAAGATGAAGCGAGAGATCCTTCACATCCGGTTTGCACCACTCATTAATCTCGGAGCGAAAACCTTGAGGACTTGACACTGATATGTAGAGAGTCTTTGTAGGCTCAAGGACACAGTAGACATTCTCCTGCAATATCGGTGATTACCCTCTCTCACCAAACATCTTACGCGCCGAGAGAAAGATGCTTGAGGGATGGATGGCACCATCGTTGGTGCAAGGAGACCACTCCGTGCTTTGGAGAATCGAGAAGATACTTCCACATTGGGAGGAATCTTCAATATTTGGGGGAGGTCGAGCTGACCTCTATTCTCACATTGGCCAAGCTCCTCACGAAGTTTTCATGGGCGATAGCTTTTAAAGGAAGGATAGCCTCCAAAAATCTTCCACCTTCACTGTGAGCATGATGCAAGCTTGCCAAGAGGAGTAGCGAAAGGCAGCAGTGTTGAGGTATAGGTGTCTTTTAAGCATTATTTATCCTACGTGTAATTATCAATCGAGGTATCAGTACTTTTTTTATCTTGAGAGTGTACTCGGCCTGGAGGTGACAATTTAATCTCAAGAGTAATGCTCTCCAATTTGAGTAAAGTGTTTCAAATACAAGAGTAAACAGGATGCTTCGAAAAATGAAAGTCCAATTGCAAATGACATGAAACTTAATGCTCTAATATCCAATCCACTCACTCAGCAATCATCGCCAAGGATGTAGTAGTAATTGCTCTTTCCTATGTCAATTGATGTAAATGGAAATCAAAGCGTAAAACAAGATCCTCAATCCGAGAACTTAGACAAGAATAGGCCTGATGTCCTTTGCTGGTGACGATCGTGCACTCCACAGTTAAAGCAAATAATTGGAAATGGTATTGCTGAGTCAAATCAAGAATGTCTGCTTAATGGAAATAGAGTAAACATGCTCTCTGTGATAACATTCTAAATCAAACCCAATACTTGCAAGAAGAAAGTGAATACTCGATAGAAAGCTAGTTATAAAAATGCAATACCAAAGCTATATTAATGGAAATGAATAGCAAATTTCTCAGATCAGTGGTGCTCATATCCAGCATACATACTAGCGTCGCAGCCACGTGATGAACAAATAAATACGATGACTGTGTTGATGCGAATAGCAACATGCACTACACTACTATCGTGATCACAAAACTGACGTTCATAAAACATTGAAACGTGAAGCTATGCAAACATGAAACCTGTGAAGTAATGCGACTAAAGGAAATGAGAACTATATGCAAACCATCACACGGCGGAAATTGAGAAAGTAATGGCTGATGAAAGCAGTGGATCGACGAAATGTGCCCTTTAGCTTTTCAGGCTAAACCTTTGTATGCTACTCTCAAGATATCAAATAATGGAATGACTGATCGATTACATATTAATCACATGTAATAGAAAGTTTACGTTACAATCGCGACTTTGTTTTAACCAACGAGAGTCGATGAGAAAATCGTACGAAAATGCAATAAGAAATCTGGAACACAATAACACATCCGCTTGATTTACATGAGCGTTGTCCTTTATATATGACCTAAGGCGATTATCGAAACAAGAAATACATATAGGCTTTCTTAGAATTGATCCCCGGGATCGAGAGATCACGAGGGACTTGCCTCTGATTCTTCTGTCTGCAAGATGCACAAATGCTCTGTCTTCGCGCGCGATGCCGTCTTTGTTCGTTTCCTTTTCTTTAAGCTCGTGTGCTCCGATCTCCATCTTCTTGTCCTGGATATCGCCTTTTGTTGAAGGGACACACGGTTATTTCTCGCTGTCTGTCTTTTCCCAAGATGGTGGCTTCCCACTTCATCTCATTTCTGCATTAAGTAAGAAAAGCACAATTTTTAATCAATTTGCATCAATCACTGATCTCCGCGACTCTGGCTACAAATTACTTTCAATATATTACCATTCTAGAAATATAAAGGAGTTATGATTAAAAAGGAAAAAGATAAGGAAAATACGTGGCAAGGTCAGCATACCTTTTCCAATGCTCAACACACCCTCGACTTACCCTTTTTCATGTCCTCATGAAAACCACTAGCTCAGCGCAAATAAGTAGCCCGAATAGGTTTGGAGAGGGTTTTTCATTAGATGTTGTCTAAATACCATGGCACCTGTGCCTAAAAATTAAAAAATATGCCCCGTCTCTCCCTTCGGGTAATTCATATTTGGCCTTATAGTCCGTCGTCGCAGATACCGGATAATAGGGCTTTCGAAATCTACAACCTTGCACGATGGCCCCGCACGATGAGTTGCTATAGATAACGCAGCATGGCACCTCACTCTAAAATTTTTATAATTGAATGGCTCTCTCTGTCTTGAAATATTTTCTATCGGAACGATGCTGCACTGGGTTGCGCTGCTACGCGCCTAGTCTCTACTGGACGAGAGAAAATATTCTACTCCCATCCCGGAAGATTGCTTTCATGGATGGGTCCCAGTGTTTCTCGTACTGCTAATAACGTCCGAGGTCGCGTGGTCTTACCACATCACTTTGTCGGTCGCATGTAATGTAGCCTTTGCTACCACTGTGAGCCGCCTCGCCGTGGTCGCGGAGTGCCTGAGCCGGACTTTTCCTTTGACTGATCGATTTCTGTCAACTTCGTCCGCGACATGTTCACGCCTCTTGAAGTCTCAATTTTTTATGGGTCCATATGTCCACACGGTAGCACCGCGACACCTCAACAACTACTTTCATCATCCATCTGTTATTTTCCTTCCTCTTATTATGGAATGGTCCTCCCGCGGGATTCTGCCAAAAATTCGATGGCCAGCGATTTCATGGGAGCTACCGTGCATGCGTAGGTAGTCGCGCGCGCGCTCTCAAACATTTCTCGTACTGACATATCGGAAAACGCGTTAGTACTTGAGGTTTACTACGTATTAAGCTCCGCCTCCTCCCATTTCTTGCCTAAGCCCTACACATTGTTAATGTTTCTACAATAATACACGTAGAAAATGGCATATGGAACTTTTCTCGTTTTCATCCGGAAAATACCGTTAAACTTGCTATTTCCGGGATCCTCGATGAAAATAGGAAATTGACCCGTATACGGAAGCGTATCTTGGAAGTCACCCGCGCTAAAATATGATAGGTCGCCGTAGCTCAAAATGAAGGAGCAACGATCTTTGGACATCAGTCGTGACATATTCATCGACATGATCGGGAAATTGTCGACTCTTTCGAAATCGAGGCATATTAGCGAAATCATGAATGAGATGTGGAAATGCTATGTAATGATTCTGCATAAATAGGGAAAAATGACGATCGACATAGTATAAAAGTGCTTATGCGCCTATTTTCCACTTAAAAACCATTATGGACCGATTTATAAACAATATTTCATGTATAAAGAGGTTCAACAAAGGGGTTTAGGAGCATAATCTCATTTTGAAATTAAGATAAAGATATAAGAAAAGGGTTTATAATCGCTATTGATTTGTGAAAAAATATGACTCCAATGCCATCTGACGAGACTCTGTCGCACAGTGTCTATAACCTCGCACAAAGTTGTTTTTTCACCCTTGGAACCATAATCATTTATATATGCCTAGGAAAATTTCTTTAGATGATGCCATGATGGGTTAGCCATTGTCTTTGGCTCGATCGAGATGAATTCACGATGCCATTCACCCGGGAAGGAGTGAAAGGTGGGCAGCTGCTCGTGCATGAGACCTCTTTCGCTCCAAGGATCTTTTTGATTTTCCTCGAGTTTCCCTCTGGATCATATCCTCGTGTGGTGGCCATAATGGGAATGCCACTTCACCTGCTCCATATGATCATGGTAGGATGGCTCTCGATTCTTGGGATCCCCTATCCTCCATGCTGACATATCATCAGAATTGTTAGTAATCATATAGATATATTTTTCTTTCTCTCTTTACATTTTATATAAAGCACTTTGCCTATTTAATAGCCTATAAAGGATGGCTCAACACTCCTTAAGAGTAGGGATGGTGGGAAGAAGTCCTAGATATCTCAATAGAAGAAAATACTGCCCTTATTCTTATTGAATAATAAAAGTCAAAGAGAAATTATGAGGATTAAGGAAGAACCAACTTTGGCCAGTAAAAATAATTAGTCGAAATTGGTTTGCAGTGAAAATAAAGACAACAAAGTGAGATAGATAGTTGTGTCCTTTCCTTTTTTTCTTATCAATACACAACAATTTCTTTTAGGAGATTACGAATTTCTCATGCCGTGAAATGTTTCTGATTCCAGGTAACACTCCTAATTTTTGTGTCCTCGCATAAAGTTTGCTTATATTTTCCTTAAAAGGTTCATGAAGAATTCACAAAAATTCTCAAAATGTTGTTCTAAAAAAAGAAAAATGCACTCAAAAAGTGTTGTTCCTTTCAGATTTAAATCAGCTTGTATGTTCCTTAGATTTGAGCAATGTGTGTTACCATAAGAGGAACAACAAAAGAACTAATCTGCACACACAGCTTCGTGGTTTCCTTTAAGAAGAGAGGATGACAAAAGTAAAATACACGGGAAGTCGCTCTTCTTCAGAGGAACAACAAGCGTCCCTTATGTGAACCAGCCAGATAAAATGCAAACAACAAATGTGATCCTTACGCTGCGGAAATTTCAGCACACTCCATCGAAACAGCACTGTTCCTTTAATGATGGGACTAGTGAGGATAATGGCTAAAGGAGATTTGTTCCTTTTCAAAGGTAAAGTACAAAGACGATCGAGCGGAAATGTCGCTCCTTTTAAAAGGAATATACACTAATCTGTGTAGAAATGTTGTTCCTTTTCAAAAGGAACGACATAAAAATTAGAGGGAGGCTAACATTGCTTCCCAAAAGGGACAAAGCATCTACGGCGATTGCTGTTCCCTTTTAAAAGGAACTGACAGATACAATAGACCACGGAAACAAGCTGTTCCTTTAGCCAAAGGAAACATCAAAAAACACGGCGGAAAATGTTGTTCTGCTTTAAAAAGGAATGCAGTCAGAAAGATGAACACGTGAGACGTGATGCTCACCCATGAGGAACAGCTACAAAAATAAAGGTGCACAAGATTGCTGTTCCTCGTTAAGAGCATGGTATTCGTCGTTCTAGCAGAAGAACAACACTGAAAAATGTATGCAAACGGTCCAGACGAGGAAAAAATAGTCACATGAGACTAGAGTGCTGAGGTTATGCACAAATTCGGAAATAAATCGGAAGTGGTGCGTGAATGAATGCTAAGGAGGAGTATATGCTTCGCTCAACAAGAATATGCATAGGTGAGAATCACGTAATTGCCATGAAAAGGATTCGCGATTAAGCGTGTTTGCAGGCAAGTCGTACTTTCGAGTGGACCAGCATTTGCTGTGAAAGAATGTCCGGATCACATCAATGGTAGTTAATGTAATGGTGCGATTGACTCATGTGCACTTCTCGTATCTCTTACAAGGTCCAAGCCATCGTGTCCGGAGTTTTGCGAGATCCCCGAGCACTGAGTCATGTAGGAGGGCACAGATCCTATCGGAAGATTTTCTTTTAATGAGGGCATCGTGCCATTTTGCCTCTCAGTTGTTGAATCGATGCGAGTATGTGTGTGGGCTTTGGAGAGCCCACTTTCATCTACCTCGCCGATTCTGTCATGTCGGGCTGACACTGGGCCTTATTTAGTCCAAACCCACCTCCTGGGTTGTTCTTAATGTTTGAATTTCAAATTCTATCGAAAAGAGGGGTTCTTTGCGAAATACTAGTGACTATGGTAGAATACCCAATTGTATTTATTTATCCACATGTTGTCATGCGGTGCCCACTAAAGCTTCGGCATAATCTTGAAATGACAACAATGTCCGTGTGGTGCTAGTCGTTTTTGTAAGTATTGCTTCTATCACCTTATTCATGCTCTCTACGTGGCCATTTGCTTGCGGACGGTATGGGAGGTTGTAATTTTGTGCCGAATGTGGTAATTTTTTAATGTTACGTGGAATGATGGACTACCTACAAATTGCGGTCCTCCATACGTAATTTTGTCCCTCGGGAGGCCATATCGCACGGATATTTGGAAAAGGAGACTATATTATAGAGTCCTCGCGGCAGCTCTTGATGGCCTCACTTCAACTCATTTAGTAACATACTGCGTTGCAACTAGTATGTATATGTTTTCGTGATTTGATGGTGGTGGGTTAATCAGGACCACCGAGCGCCTGACGGCTGCCGAAATGAGTTGGACCACTAGCTCTGGATTCAAATGCATTTCATCGGAGCTGTCCAGGGCGTCCGCGCCTGTCGCAACCATCACGTGCTTGTACAAGCTTTTAGCGTCTTTAAAAATTGTAGGTCGCACGTGCTTGTGCTTTGTAAAACCTTGTGGCCGCGTGCTTCGATCCCACTGGCGAAATGTCCGCCACCTGGCCCGTCGTCGTGGCATGCTTTCGTAGGATGTCCAAATGTTGCGTCTTCTCGGATTGCATCTTCTGATCTGGTATAGCGTATTCTCTCTGCGTCGCGACAGGGTAGTCTCGATCCAAGAGAGTGGGACGTTCGCTGTCACTGGTCTGCTTTTTCGTTCTTTCGTTTCATTGCGTGCATGTAGAGTACTTACCTCTCCGCTAAATAATTTTCAACATCGACGATACCACGTTACTAAGACGTGACTTGATAAATGTTCATCTGCGAGACGCAGTCTTATCTCTCACGCGGCGTCCACTTGAGTGCCTGGCATCTGGTGAGAGAAAAATCGGCTATCGAGGATTCTCTTTTCGAGCTCTGGCCCTTTGTTGTGATGTCAAATTCTTGTAATAAAGTAATCAACCATCTTAGTTAGCATTCTTACCACATTTTCGACGAGCTGTATTATGCTAAATTTTATGGCGTAGTGATTTGTATAAAACTATGGGATACGCATCTATATAATGTCTAAAATTTACTTTAACATGTATTATTACAAATTCTCGTAAAATTCTCTCACCAGTGAGAGTATAGTGACTCATGACGGAGATAGATTCTTGCTAATATAATAACTGCATATGGTTTTTTATCTTCTTCCGCCCAAGGGCTATGAGATACGTGCAGTACCGAGGGCATTAGACGAAATTTGGAATGGTAAAATCCCACTTTGGGCCCCTGACCTCTAGGGCCACATTGATACAAAGACTTTTTCGGATCCTCAGCACGTCACATGATATCTTGTCAAATAAAATCAACATTCCATGTTAGGTGCGTATAGAGGTAGCGGCTATTTTGAGAATAATGCTCTGTGGATCTTCCATGATAACGGACCTAGAGCTACGTACCTCTCGTTTGTGTGGTAGGAGTAGGTATTAACAAAATTAACTCCTGAATTTTAGCTAGATCTACCCGTGTTGTCTCACTGCCGAGATATAATGACCTAAGATGAGTCCCTCGGTACATCATCATGTGACACTACTTCATGAGCGTAAAGTAGATCCATAGACGGCTACCTTTGCAGCACCTTTTCCAATGTTTCTAATGCGGCTCAAAATCATCGTCCATAGGTGTGAAATCATCCTATGCTGGGCTTGCGCATCTTTATTAAATACGAAAGATAGCCGAGAATGCATCTGAAATGTGGCACGCACCGCATGTAAAGACCTAGGGAAATAAAAATCTGTTCTTTGTAAATGTTCCCTGAGAGTTTGGTATAAGATAGTCTTGTTCCTGGTCTTTCGGGCAACAGAGATCCCGATCGTATCCACTGCAGCCACCTAAGCTAGCAAAGCATTTCTTTCTCTTCAGCTGCTTTATGTAATGCCTAATCGATGAAAAGAATGCAAAGGCAGAGTGGTCTTTGTGTTAGCTTCTGTGTTTAGAAGTTCTCTCGTAGTCTACACACAGATCGCCTTAGTCCATTCTTCTTTACAACTGTCACTACAGATGGAGGCCACTTACTTTGTCGGATATTTGGATAAATGGTATGTTTTACATCCAAAGTTTTTTGTAATTCGGCTTTGCAATATCTGTAGTGATGAGGCTTTAATCTTTCGTTTGTTGGTGAATAGGTGTAGCATATTTTCGCACGTTATAAATGTGGTGTGTACACATGTGAGGTCAATTCCTTTCATGTGCAGCATCTCGTATAAAGCTCCCTATATTTTTTGCTGAGTTGGACCATCTTTCTCTCTTGTCTTATTCAACGGTACTGATTTTTGTTAGATGTTCGAGTTTTTCCAGATCACTTTCTATAGTTTGCTGCGTAAGCAGTAGTGAGAGTATTGTATTGATCTTGAATGTCTCTTTGAGAGATCTTCTTATTCTTCATTATCAAATGTTTGCACTTTAGATCATCTCTGACATTGCAAATGATGCGGATGTGGTATGGTTAATGAGCTGTACGATAGTCATCCTCTGTTTGGTCCTTTTAAAAGTCGAGGGAAACTTCTATGCTACATGTGGATCTGGGAATAAGTTTTCTATGAGGCAAGGAGTACGTGTGTTGTTTTTCTTTGTTTTCTTTATTGTACAGGCTTGTCACTTGGAGAAAGTCATAAAGTAAATTCTTGGGATGACTCCTCCGCTATAGTCTCACTGCTTGCCTGGCAGCTGTTACCGTGACATCCAGCCGGTGTCCGACGAGTCTCACCATGAAGATTAGTAGGGTGCCCATCTAGCGGGTGCATAGTTAATCAATCGAAGTCAACGAAGCGTCCGAGAAGTTCCATGAGACACCATTACATCTATAGTAGTGTGCTCGCGCTATGATCTCCGAGTCGGTCGGCCAGTCTCCAATAGCAGCATGTTGTTGAGTCTAATGATGCACGCCAGAGTTTTTGACGAGTGGTGGTTGTTAGGATATTGATTGCAGTTCCCAAATCAACCAAGGCATTTGGAAATGATCGTCCACTGATTTGCAATCGTAACCATATGATTTCCCTGCTGGAGAAGTCCCACTCCATACTTCCACCAGTGCTTCTCCTGACGCTAGCGTGAAGTCAAACAGAGGCTTGGGCTTCTTGGACGGCTGGAGTTAGTTGTTGTTCTCCTTTGGCTTTCTGATAGCATAGTTCTTTGATGGTCTTTGCATAAACGTAGCGGATGACTTGGAGGAGTGGGATTTTTTAGAGCACAATGTTGAAGTTCCTCCAGTAAGATAAAAATACGGGGATGTTCTATAGGACGAGGAGCACGATTAGGCGTGCTCGAGACGGTGAGAGAAAAGAGGAGTGGTCGCTTGCTTTATGAGTTTGTTGTCTATCCACATTCTCCTTGCAAATGTTTGTTACTGAAGGCAACGGATTTTTCAACTTGAGATTGATTTGATCTGCATTCTGCTGTCTGATTCTTTTACTGCCCGAATGACAGAATTCTCGAAGGTCGTTGCTCATGTCGGTCCTAGTGAGTGCTTTCGATTTATTTGAACGCAGTTTAGGCCGCAGCTTAATTCTTAGGCTCGGGTTCAGTTGAAGCCAGTGTTGCGATGTTAAGAGAAAAAGTTAGGTAATGAGAAGTGTCTGACAGTATATGGTAGCTTGTGATGTAGAACCGGAGGGAGGAAATTGTTCGACTGAAGTTGATTCGTAAGATCTTTTGCCGACGACCACCGAATCACGACTCATGCGAGGTGGAGGGGGACCATTGTGTTGAGATAGGTATTGACTGTCCAGATGGTGGACGATGGGAAAAGCTCGACGATTGGTTTGATTTGGACACGCGATGTGGGAAATGGTGACTGCGGGACTCAAGCTGGAGAAGGGTGGCCGATTTTGCCACATTCCGCATATTACTTGAGCATTATGCTAAGGAGACTAAAAATAAGAGGATGGATCAATGGGCATACCGTGTTTGTCTTGGCTACTAGAGTGACGCGCTCGAATTGAGTAGGTATACCTCAGTTTCCACTTTCTTCTTCTCGCCTTTAACTGCCATTTACGTCACCCTGCGAGGTGAGGGGCAACTTTCTGTGGAGTGATCTTTTCGATTCTGACACAGAATTGACCGTATCCAGCGGAGCACTCGTTTATGAGCTATGTCTTTACGCATCGCGAGGGCAGTAATATTACCAAATTTTGTTCTGTCATACGCCCTTTGCTTTTGTTTAGACTTGCATGGTATCAAGCTATGTTGACTGCAGTCCCCAGGACATCGGCTTTGGAATCTTCTAGTGAGTTGCCGATTTCAATTTCTTTATGCGAGATATCAAATCTCGGAGCCTTATCAGTGATCCCTTGACGCTCACGTTTCACAACTTGGTTTTAGTCTTGTGCAACGCACTCTCGAACTCGATACATAAAAATGTCAGCAAAATTTTCCGATATATGTCACCTTTTTCCCGATGATGTTTAATGTTTCAGATCCCATTGAACTGCAAAGCCATATCATCCCTTTTAATTTAATGTAGTTTTGTAACACATTATCGGGTAAAGGCTATGAAAGAGACGCAAAGGTGATCTCTGGAGGTTATGATGATAATGCGTTCTACGAGTATTCCTCCGATGTTTCATTAGGTTTCTGTCGTCATCCGAAATGTTTCATCCTTTAATTCCTCGGACCACTGTTAATCCCCGAGCATTTCTTTAGAAAACAGCTTGACTCTCATACGATCCCAATCATTTATAACACACCTCCACCCAACCCCATAAACACACTCGTAGTCGCTCCTTACATGTGTGGAGGGGAATAATTTTAGCTTTTGGGGATACGGTAGGCATGAGTCATACCTTGCATAATACACTCGAATTCAACGAAATGCACTCTCGGATCTTCCAATGTTAAGCCATGGAATGTGGTGGAATATGCTTTGGATAGGGAATGGCCTTTCATATGAGTGTATTAACGCTGTAGTGTCCACGATGGGATATTATAGTGTGGAAGTTTGGGGTAGTTCTTGGATGCGCGGCCATCGGATCAAATATGTGCCACATCCTTGGGATTTCTAGGGGTATTCCTTGCATTTGCGACTAGAAGGAGTAGGGCTGACTCCATACAACACTGTAGTCTGAGCTAGATAGCTGAGTGCTCCCTTCGTCGAACTATTATGTGAGGGGGATTTTAGTTCTTCTGGGTTCTTGAGCTTTGTTGGATGATTTTCGACAACGCTTCCCTTATGCCGAGTCGCTTAGTGTTTGGACTGCTTGAGCGGATCTTGTGATTCTGCTGCCGATTTTTCGTTTCCTCATGCGCCTTCTTCCTCCTTCGGTGGATATTACACAGGAGTTCTCCCTTTCCTTGTAAAGAAATTCAGCGAAGTTCTCCATTTCTATGAAATCTTTGTCACGATCTCCTGCGATTTGGCTATGCACCTTAGCAAAAGCTATAGATGAGTGATTTTGTGGTCCGAAGGGGAGCTAGTGCGTTGTACGAAGAAATTTTCTAGGGCCCTGCTGATGCGAGATTCGGCTTTCTTAATGATATTGTCGATAGCGTTGTTCGCGCCTAGGGTCACCGATGGCTTAGGTTTTTCGGTGTCGGGAGGAATTTTGTTTTTGTTTGAATTTTTCTAGTCATCTCACGCAAGCATTCATTCCGACCTTTAAATCCTACTAGCGCGATTACGCATGAAGCTTGAAAGTGAACGGCACTGTTCCTCGCTCGTGAGTAGGTTCTTCAACACTTCATTTTTAATACCAGCGCTTCCCTGAGATAAAATCAAGAATACATAACTTCTTTCTAAATTGTTACACTCTCACGCTTTACAACGATGCAAAATGTTGAGGCATAAAAGTTGTCTTTTTTACTCTGTTATCCTACCATGTGATATATGAGTCCGAGGTACGACTTTTTATCTCAAGAGGTGTACTCGATGCCCGCAGGTGGCAATTTAATCTAAGAGTAACACTCAATCCAGCTGTGATGGTGCTTTCAAATACAAGAGGTAAACAAATGCTCGAAAAAATGAAATCTACTGCAATGTACATGGCGACACTTGGCTGCTCTAAAATCGATCCACTCACCTCGGCGATCCCGCATCGTCGATGCGGTAGTAATAACTCTTTCCTCCTGTCAAGCTCGATGTAAAATGAGGTCAAGCGTAAACAACATCCTCACCGAGAGCTTAGACTGAGAGATTAGCCAATGTCCTTGTTGGCAACATGACCTTTACACCTCCACAATAAAGAAAACGAATTGCGAAATGGCAGCCGAGCCTAAAATCAATAATGCCGTAACTGACTGGAAATAGAACAAACACGCTCTCCTCTCGGCACGACATTCTAAAGCAAACCAAATATCTACGAACAGGACAAACGATCGCTAGTTATCGTAAATGAACATACAAATTACGAACAATGAAGCTTTATGTCCGAAAGGAAGCATAATAATGCAGAAGTTATGCGGTACGAATGAAATGACGACGTTATGTTGGAGTGAATGACCAACGCACTACTCCTTTAAATCGGATGCAAACACAAACCGATTTCATAAAACATTGAAACCAAAGTAAGCGAGGCAAACATGGAAAGCGTGAAGCAATGCGGCCAAAGAAATGAGAACTAAAGAAAACCATCACACGGCTCGGAATTGGAAAGTAATGGTACGGATGATGAGGATGGATCCACCAAAGGCGGGCCACATCGGCAGCGTCAGCAAGCACCTTTGTCGAACTACTTCCAAGATTTCCGATATTGGAATGGCGACCGGATTATATATTAATCATATGATAACGTAGTTTAAAAACAATCCACACTTTGTTTTCACCATGTAGAGTCAATAGAAATCGTGAAAATACAATACGTCACTGTGAAACTGGTCAATTCTAATACATCCTTGATTTTCCTACAAAGCGTTGTCCTTTTATAACGTGCCTGTGACGTGAAATAAACGAAATGACATATAAGCTTTGAGCTACGCGATCCCTCGGGACCGAGAGATCTTCGAGGGATTCGCTCTATCTTGTATCTTCGCTATCATTTTGTCTTCTTGCATCGATGTCGCTACTGCTCCTTTTCTTTTTTCTGACCATGCGCCTCCGATCTCGACCTTCTTGTCCGGATATGGCCTTTTGTCGAAGGGACAACGGCTATTTATGCTTTGTCTTTTTCTCCCAAATGAGTGGCTTCCCACTTCATCTATTTCCGCGATATATGAGAGCACAATATTTAATCAGTTTGCAACATAATAACTAATCTCCTGTAATTCTATTATAATTCTTCAATATAGTTACCATTCTTGAATTTAAGAGGAGTTATGATTAAAAGGAAAAAGATAAGGAAATACATGGCAAATTCATACCTTTTCCAATGTCTCATCAACATGATTTCGCGAGATCTCAGGTGTATGACTTTGGAATGGAGATGTCAAAGAAGAGAGCAGAAACATGACAAGCATTTGATTCACATGATAAACGATCAACGTCATCATTCACAGTGCTGGACCACTCCAAGGATCTCTTTTCATGCGAGGATTCTGCACTGGCGCCCGATTGATCTGGTGGAGATCTCGTTTGACTGGTAGATGGGGTCATCTTTTTCTCGGAGAAGTAGCCTTCTTGGACTAGAGCCTCTAAGCTTCATGAGAAGCTACTAGAGTGCAAAATATGAGTGGTTTCTCTCCAAACCCATTGGTTTTATTAGAGCATATCGTACCATCATAAGAGGGATTCATTTGGGAAAGGCTCAGCGAGATGCATGGATTGTTTGGAGGATGAGGAGAGGACATAACCCTTTTGGAGGAGTTGTCGGCCCACTTCCTTTCTCATTTGGGAGTGAGAGGAGGCCCGTCTATGAGCCACCTTACTGGCTTGAACCAGTACACTCGTAAGATATCATGTTTCATACATCGCGATTCATTTACTATTGTTGAGAAGAGTGGCAATCCCCTGCAGGACGAGAGGGCGATCCTCATTGCGTGCCAGTGCCTTGTAGCAGCAAACGAATGCTGTGACGCGAGGCTCCCAGTTACGAAATGAAAGATTTGGATAAGAACCTGCTCGGATTCCAACGCTCGATCCTGAAAAAGAGATGTCCCTCGTCCTCCCGGCCCTGGCGGTGCATCACAATCCTTCCACGATCTCGGTGAGATGGAGCACCCGCACACGTAAAGAACAAAACGAGATACGAAGCATAGGAACCAAAGAGCACTCGTAACTCAAACATCGCGTCGAGAAAAGACATTACTCGCATTAACATAATGGAAAAAAGGAGTGGAACCATAATCATAGTCATCTATTAAAGTGGTAAAACGAATAGAAGTTACAACCAGGTTCTCGACGTCGGCAGCTCCTTCGCGCGGGTCCGGTTGTCCACGCCGGCATAAAGCTCGCGCGGGCAAAGGAAACCTCTGCGAGTCCCGTGACGATGGCCTCCTTGCTCGCCGAATGGGCCTTAAGCAAAGGAAAGGATTCTTTTTCAAAGCATCAAAGGCACTTGGGAATAACAGGAGATGCGAAAGCTTCAGCCGCTCAAGCCTAGCTTGCCGCGGATCTGAGCATGCTTATATGTCAGGAAGGAGGGAGTCGATCCCTATTAAAGTATGGGATTGGCCCTATCAATGAGGAAGGTTCCACAGAAGGTGGCAAAACCACTTCCCTTCCATAGAACTCCCCACGTAGGCCCAAACCTCCCAACTCAAGATAGGGCAGTGGTTTCGGGTTTGTTTGGAACTCAACTTCCGCCATCCATATATAAAAAACATTCCCTAAAATAGGTGGCGCTGATTGTCTTTCTAGCCATGACGAGGCGCCACCCAGTGGCGCGACCTTCTGCAGGATTTCCCCAAGGGACGAGCATCGACTCCGGTCTGCCACGCGCCAATGCAAAAAAGAGTGCTTTTTCGTGGATTTTTGCAAGGGAGATGTCTCGAAGGGGAAATGAAGCTCATACTCGGAGGGATGCAATGATGATGTTTTCAGAGTGCATGACGATGTTCGCTGTGTCACAGCAATGGGTCCTCCATTGTGCGGGACGGGAATGGTGAGGGATCGGTGACAAATTATCGTGAGTATGCCCCCTAAAGCATGAGGCCCGAGAGAGAGAGGGTGAAATGCTTTTTACGAGAACATGTCCAATCGAAGGCCCGCCGTCGGAAACCCGCACGTACGGATACAAATCGATATCTCAAGTACATGATGTGATATATGGTATGGACGCAGCCATCCGAAACAGTAGTATGCTATAATCCGATCTGTATGGGCGCAACCATCCAACTAAGATCAAACAAAATAGGGCACTGTATGGTACGCAGCCATCCCGATCAAACGAGTCATGTACATAATGACAATAATCCACAATCGCAACCGGATTACAACGGAGACCCAATCAGTGTCTCGTGCTCCATCTCGACCCAAATAAGTACAAGTTCTAGCACGCGAGTATGTGAGTCGATGTCGAACATGTAAGAACATCGCCCGATGCCGACCAATGATGAAAAGCCGTTAACGGACGCGAGAGGAACCACCAATAATGAATAATGGTCCTCAAGGTACTACAGGTACAATCCACCGTGCGAACAAATGAGCGTACGTCGAACACCCGAAGTAATCATCCGATCGGAGGTCAATGATGTAAACTTCTCGTCGAATGCGGCAGACACCCGCCATTAAGGCATGCGAGCCCCCGGTACCATCAAAGGAGTCTCTGGGAGACCAACTTCCTGGATAATGAGTTTGAGTCGACAGAAGTGGATCTTTCGATCGAAGGTGGGCCATGATTCCCACATCATCGACACAGACGGGAGGAACATGATGTTTTGTTGTGAATCGATCATGTGAGAAACACAGAAGGTTGATATTCGCAGAGGCCAACTTCTCTCGAACATATAAACGACGGCACGACGTGGACTTCCAAGATGTTGACATCAACGGATCAAAGGTCATGGCGACGAGGCGTGGAGACGGATGAGAGGTCAAAAGGGATTACCCAAACCTGGAGAGCAAAGTGAAACAACGAGATGAGATGTCCCCAACCCGACACGGATGCGCGACAAAGTGCCATGTTCAAGAGCGACATACTCGCCGACGAGCAACGATATGGTTCCATTTTCCCCCACCATTTCACGCGAGTACCCCAATTATTTTTGATGACAAGCTTGAAGGGGATAGCGCACGCTCGCCATATAAGTCCGTCCTTCGGCGAATCCATCCTAGTGCATTTAACGAGTCCTAGGAAGGAGAAACTCGGGAGAACGTCATTGCGACGGAATCCAATGTCATCGTGGGTTTAACGAGTCCGACAAAGGAAGAACTCGGCGTCTTTTCATGTTTAGAGGGAGTTTGAACGACGGGAAAAAGAAAACTCCCACCGGTCCCTTTTTCGTAAATAGTTTCCCGCATCCGAAAAGGTAGAAAACAATATTCCGAAAAACGCTCCCTGATAGCGAGTTGGTGGTATTCCCTTTTTCGTATAGTCCGATCCCAGTCGCAAAAAGGGGTTAAACTTATGTCTGGGTGAATGTCGCATTCGTGTCCAATTTAACGAGATCGAAAACGACAAAAGGGCCCCGGCAATCTTTTCATGTTTAGAGAGTCGAAAAGAGCCGAAAGATGAATCCTCCCGAGAGGAACGAGAGGTGAGCGGTAGCAATCGGTTCCTGTGAAATAGTGGAAAACTACTCCAGACAAATAAAGGTCGAGAGGCCGCTAACAAGACCACTCATAGCGCGGCTCCTCGGGAATGGGTAAAACAAAAGCCAAGTGAAGGCATATGATCGACGGCGCATAGTGACAATGTGAGGTGAGAAAAACCAAGGCTCATACGCGAAATAGGGTCGATAAAATGGCAATCACAAGAGGTAGAAATAAGAATGGCTTTCCATTTTTACACAAGCTTGAAACAAAAGATAAACGTATGCTTGAAACGGCTCGCCATTTTTACACAAGCTTGAAACGGAAACAAACTATCGCTTGAAAAAGTAAGTACGCATCCACAGCATGGTGACTCAACTCGAGAGTACATACTGCAAGCTTCATTTCCATATAAAAGGGCGAGCTGGAGTGAAGGTTCAAATTACGAGATCAAGAGAAAGACTCGGGACCGGGATTTTACGAGATCTAAACAAAGACTCCGAATTGAACGGGAATCGTGTTTCATTATTTTAACGAGGTTGACACATTAAAAGAACTATCCTCGGAAACACCTTGTTTCAGTATGGTTTAGGGAGCTTGACACAAGACCGCAGGAGGCTCGTGCTCCAGAGGAAACAAACCTTGTTTCATGAGGAGCTTGGCACAAGACAAGGAACTATGCTCCCGACGAGCCTTTGTTTGCTCATTTGCACAGGAGCTTGACACAAGAGTCAAGAAGGCGTGCTCCGACGACCTTGTTTCATTTTTCAGGAAGCCGACACAGAGACCAGGAGCTGCATGCTCCGACAGACGCTTCATCGCAATGAACAAGAATTCGTCGGGCTTCCCGAGAGTTCCACACTGAGATGTGGGAGGAAATCATCCGCGAAGTCGGGACCCAATGCCTCGACGACTCGATGCACGATCAGCATCATCGACCGAGCCTGCAGGCACGGGGTAAGCAGCCACATGGTTGGACGCAGCGAGAGCGTGACGCGACCCGGTCGGATAGAAACCGGGAGGGTGGTGGGCGGACCCAGAGATGCCATATTAGGACCAAAGAACGACGCGATCAGTGGTCACGATCCGAGTCCTTCACGTGGCAGCCCCACCACGCGAAGAGGGAGGAGGACAAGGGCTCCCGTGGCGTGGGTGCTAATCGCGCCCCAGGAGCGCATTGAAATCCAAAGGGCTCGGAACGACCATCACGTCCATATGGACGGTTTGCATCCCAAAGTAGCGTGTAACCTTGGCAGGATCCCCAGCACGGCCGCGGTTCTTCTATTTGAATGTCACCGTGATTCGCGTAACGGCGCAAGTGGCGGCGAACCGAAAGCTTGCCGTGTAGAAGTTGATGACGTATATACACGAGAGGCACCTTTCGTTTATAATGGTGCCGTGGGTACAACCAGTACCAAGAGCTCTGTCTTGTGATCTCGAAAAGGCACATAAGATCTGAGGCGAAATCCTACGCAAAGTCGAGTTGCTGGGCCGATGAAGCGGGCCAGACTACCCTGAGGGGCTACCATCGAAATGTGAAGGTCTTCCGATGTTACGGAAGCGTAAGCCTCTTCCATGACCTCCATCTCGAAGGCTGTGGAGGAAAAATCCTGCGTGAGCACTCCATCTCGAGGCGGAGGAGGAAAGCTTCTGGGAAGCACGGACGAGGAGAATCTCTCTCCAAGTCCTGGAGAAGTCTGAAAGAAACCGAGACAGCAGCATGAGGGTTATGGGGGTCCACTCTCCAACGGAGTGGACCCGGTGCACGCGCGGGCCGGTTCCGCCAAGTCCCACGACCAGTGGATTTGGCCGGGAACGGATTACGGAGGGCCCGACTGACGGAGGTGGGACTCGACCAAGGATGACCCTCGACCCAATCACGCGCACGTCGGCGTGGAAGACTCGCGTAAAGCTGCTATAGCTCCGGCGGGTAGGCAGGCGTGGTGTAGAAACGATCGTCGCCCGAAGACTGGGCTTGGCTTCATCCATATGAGGACCAAAGGTGAACAGCATGGTGCCGCCACCTGCACTTACGATGGACGTGCGGATCTACTCGCTTCTTAGGAGCCTACCGCGCTCACCCGGCTCCCGGAAGCCAAAGACAACGGTGGGGGACCGTTGGACCACGCTCGCCAGTACCTTGGGAATGCCGGCGACCTCGAAGAAGATGGTCTCCCCGTGCACAACATGCGAACTGACTTTCCGAGGAGGGTTGGAAGGGTTATCTAGTGGAAGCCGTTTCGAGGCGCAATAGCCGACTCGCACATCTCTCGAAACATCATCGGAGCTTTAGCAGCTGGCACATTGACTTCTTCTTCTTTCTGCGCCACCCCGGTTACTTCGGAATCAGACTTTCACCTGGGCGAAGAGGAGGAGGAGGACTCGAGAAACATGTGCGAAGAAGAGAGGTCCACCTTAGAATCAACATGATGTGGTTCTCGGGTGGGAGGAGCGACTGGACCGATGAGCCCGAGGACATTCGGGAACTATAGTTGAGAACATCCCAAACAGAGCTCCAGCCAGGTAGTCGGGGAAGGGACAACGTCGCCATGTAAGAGAGCGCCAACATTTCCAAAAGGAGTGGAAAGGTGGCCGGGATTCCCTTACGAGGGGATTCCTCGTTTGGCAAACTACGACAGTTGCCATCAGGCTCAAAACCACACACGTGCCGAAAACGAGTTGAGACTTACGATCATGAAATACTGGCCAACAAGCAATGTCTGAGGTAGGTGAAATCGGAAATGGGCGATTAATTTTACTCTCATTGGAAAAGTAAGAAGTTCTACCGTTTCATATTTTAAGAGTCGAGAAACGATAAAAAGATGACTCTATCTCTTTCAGAGTTGACACAAGCGTGAAAGGACAAGCGCTTGACGGTTTTTTCAAGTTTAGGGAGTCAGAAAAGACCAAATGACTGCTCAGGAAAAACTAGGCACAAAGGGTGTACCAAATATCCGTGAACTGCAATATACACCTTTGTTTCAAAAATGAAACAGAAATCGACCAAGGACTTTCCGTACGTGCAGGTAGTCTCCCCGAATGCTGTGTTCGGTGTATCACGGGTATAGGGCGGCAGACTCGGCTTCCTGTGGATAAAGGATTGAAAACCTATAGGGGTCTCCCTTTATATACGTGACGGTACGGGGAGCGCAAGTCCGTACTAGCGCTGTCAAAAGCCAACAGGCGAACGACAGCTGCTAGGTTTAACGACGCCGGAACACGTCTCTAGCCTAGACCTTCTAAATGTGTTTCGTTAAGTTCCAATGCTGCCTTAGGTTAATTGAAAATTTTTTACAGTTGATCTTCAATTAAGTTTCAATTTCCAGGCCCTATCGTATGTAGTGTCTCACAAGACTCCTAAATGCAAAGCTACATGAGAAAAGAAATCTTTCAATTCGATGAATGCTATCTAGTTAAGGGAAGAGCTTCAAACAATGATGCAACAAACAACAAAACTGAAAACGAAACTTTTCCAAACTAGATGACTTTCACTATCCAAAAGTATTCTAAACATTCAACGAAGCGAATTATGCAATGTAATCTATGCAAAATCCTTTTTTCGAAAACTATGCAATTGTAATCTATGCACAATTTCCTTTTTCTTTTCAAATAATACGAATGCACTCAAAGCGATTTCTAGTTTTCAATCATTAAACAATGTAATCTATGTTCAATGATGGATCTCAAAAAATACTTTTCAATGCAATGTGATCTAATGCATTTTAACAAAAAGAACACTTTGAGACGAAAACTAAATAAACGCAAATCTCCTTAATGAAGGATGAAGGAAAAAGGGATGCAAACAAACACTAAGAATGCAACCGTTGTTTCAAAATACTTTGTGACGAAATTCCTCAAAAGGTGACAAAACACAAAGAGGACTTCCAAAGAATGAAATCAAAACAAGGCATTCATCCCTTTTACATCAAACAATCATAGAAAGAAGACATTCCAAATAATGAGCAATGTAATCTATGCTCATACAGAGGAAAGACCCAAAGGGAAAGACACACTAGTGAAGGATTAAGGGAAAAAAACTCAATTTTCATACACCCTGAAAGTGGCCCGACTTGTACATTGACAACTAGCGCCACTTGGCGCGACTTTTACTTGAAAACTAGCGCCAATGGCCAAGTGGCGCGGGTTGCTAACTGACAACAAGCGCCACTGCCTGAAAATGAGAAAACAAAGAATTTCTCCCAACCAAAACCAGACTTCCCACTTCAAGCTGAATCTAAAACAAACCCAGAAGCAAAATACTGACCAAAAGAAACTTCCGAACAAGGATAACCCTACCACCTACAGAATGACGATCGTCTGTCGTAATCATGATAGGATGGTTAAAGAAGAATCGGCAACTCGCGTCAATCATGCTGGATCAGTTGTAAGGCTAAACTGCTACCAATCAATAACTATGAAAGGCAGTACCCTGGTGCAGAGGCTGACTCCGATCCTAGGGAAGGCTTAACTAAAGCCAAACAATAAAAAGAACTCCAACCTAAGGCTCATCACAAGAGAAAAAAATCGTTAAAACAATCATAAACGAGACAAGGACAACCGGACGGCTCCCCAGTGGAGTCGCCAATTTGTTGAGAAGGTAAACCCCCTCTGCGGACAGAGGCGATCCCTACTAGCCCAGCAGGGGTCTAGCAACAAACAAACAATGCTATGACGCAGGCTCCTAGTTACGAAAGAAAGATTTGGGATAAGAACCTACCTGGATTCCAGCGCTCGATGTGAAAAAGAGATGTCCCCCGTCTCGGTCCCGGGCAGATCACAATCCTTCCACGATCTCCGTGGATGAACACTTGCACACAGAAGAAACGAACAGATACATGCATAGGAACCAGCATACGTAACTAAACATCGGTCAGAAAAGATATTACTCGCATTAACATGATAGAAAAAGGAGTGGAACCATAATCATAGTCATCTATTAAAGTGATAAACGAATAGAAGCTACAACCAAGTTCTGACGTCGCAGCTTCCTTCGAACGGGTCTCCGGTTGTCCACGTCTCGCAAAGCTCGCCAAGGAAAGGGAAACCTCTCCAGAGTCTCGTAACAATGGTCTCCTCGCTTGAATGGGCCTTAAGGGAAAGAAGGGATTCTTTACAGCACAAAGGCACTTGGGAATAGGGAGATGCAAAGCTTCAGCACTTCAAGCCTAGCTTGCCATGGATCTGAGCAAGCTTTTATAGATGGGGAAGGAGGGAGTTGGGATCCCTATTATTATGGGATTGGCCCTATCAACAAGGAAGGTTCCATAGAAGGTGGCAAAACCACTTCCCTTCCATAGAACTCCCGAAGCCAAACCTCCCAACTCAAGATAGGCAATGGTTGTGAGTTTGTTTGAACTCAACTTCCGCCATCCATATTTAAAAAACAGTCCCTAAAATGGGTGGCGCGATTGTTGCTCTATGACAGAGCGCCAAGTGGCGCGACCTCTTTACAGGATTTCCCTGAGTGGCGCGAGTACTGAACTGTCTACCCGCGCCAATGCAAAAAGAGCTGTTTTTCATGGATTTTGCAAGAAGATGTCTCAAGGGGAAATGAAGCTCATACTCAGAGGGATGCAATGATGATGTTTTCAGTGCATGACAGTGTTCACAGGTCACATAATGGGTCCTCCATTGTGCGGGACGGGGAATGGTAGGAGACAGTGACAAATTCTTGTGTAACAACTATGGTCATTTCCTTACCATTCATGTGTAGGGCATTGCGCCAAGAGGGGGCACTCTTTCTTCTAGACTTCATGGTCTACTTGAGGCCATAAGCATTATTGATGATGGCCACTCCCTAGGAGATCTCGGGGAGATGATATCTTATGTAGGGTGTGTTCAATTTGCACCACACATCATACCCCTTCTCAAATCATGTGAGAAGATTGGGGCAGCAAACAAGTGGTCGAGAAACCACTCATCATGCCATATTCTGATGCAGTTAGGAGTAAAACTGCGCTGGTTGCACTTGAGGGACCATTGTCCTTCTCCATTACTACACATGGAAGCTAGCATGACTTTGATTGTGATCCCATATGTTGATGATGTTCTTATTATTGTTGGGGATATGATTAGAGGGATGGCACATTGGTTGGATGTGTCCATTGGGAATTAAAATTCCCACCCTTCTTCATGCTTCAAGGGGAGCATAGGACATTATATGGCTGCTACAGTATATCACTTGTTCCCTTATGAAGTGAGCCATATGATTGAATTGAATCTTTGGGAGGAGCCTCTCATGAGCATGTGGGGGGAGTTTTCTATGAATTACCATTCTGGAGGGTGATTCATTTTATATGGATGATATTTTGGAGGTTGGAGCTTCACATGTGGATGAATATTCCCTAGATTTTTCAGATCTATCCTTGCATTTTCTTGAGGACAAGCAACATTTGGGAGGGGAGGATTGTAATATTCCTAAATTTGCATGCAACTAATTGGAATATTAAAATCTAATTTTGCTTCTTAGTTAGAAGAATAAGAGGGTAGGAAGACCCACAAATCTTTTTAGTAGGAATAAAACCACTCCAAATGTGAATAGAGGGCATCAAAAGAGCTGGATAAAGCTCTCCTATGTGTGAACAAGGGAAGAAGCATGTGGACTGGGTTAACTTTGACCAAATCAACAACGTTGTTATGGAGGAGTGGACATTTATAGAGGGACATTGCAGTTTTGGAGGGAGATCCTTTGCATGGAAGTAGTGCCTTTAATGAGTGGGGCCAAGGGTGAGGAAGCTCACCAAGAATATAAGGAAGAGAAGGGTAGCCATTATGTTATGTTTTGATTATTATTTGATTGTGGTATGTTAAGACTTTTTGTCTCTCTTCATCTGTTTAGCTAAGATTGCAGTGTTGTTTAGCACAAGGGTGTTCCCGAGCGAGAATCCCACCTTCATCCTCGGGGGACTTAGAGTGCCTACTTAGGAGAAGTTCTTGAGCATTATTTCCACATTCCGGCATTTGGCCAAGCTACAAATTTCTTCTACGACGCAAATTCTGTTTAGATATGTGTTGAGTTGTAGGATGCAGCAGTGGAGGGTTTCTTTGGATTATTTTTGAGCTTATCTTCAGTGGATGAAGGTTTATTTCCATTGAGAGATCAATAAGGAAGGTCCCTGAGCTTCATAGAATATTTTGGCATCAGGCCAAGTCATCATCTTCCCCTATAACGTAGTTCCAGTCCATGACTGCGTTATTTTAGAGATCTGTTGCAAGGGTGAGTTCAGTGCTCCATTGGGAGTGTTTGCTTCCCATTGAAGGGATCAAACCTTCATTGAGAGAGTATTTTGGAGGATTTATTTCAGATCTACATCAGATTAAACCACCTCCTTTTTAGGTGCCTAGTTGCAGATTTTATTCAGCCCTAGGGCTGCATTCCGACATTCTGATATTTTGTGTATTTCTAGAAACCCTTCCTGGGTTGTCTTGGAAAAGTGTATGGGAGCATAGATCTCCATTTTTGGCCTTGTATGAGCATTTTATTATCAGATCCATTCATTTAGATTCTCCAGTTGTAGTATTAACCATTAAAACTGTGTTGTACTTGCTTTAGACATATGTGTAGTAGCTGCATCTCATGTATTGGTGCTTTTGGTTAATGGAGGCTTCTCTTGCCTAGCCTAAGGGGGTTGTTCTCCAATAAATTGTATACATTTGTTGTTGTTATGCTTAATAACATGGATCTATCATTTGGCTCATATGTAATGTGTTAACATTTGTTGCTATTTCCATTATTATGAGCTATATTGCTGCTTTTCCCCATTTGGGAATATTACAATAATCCTATTTATTTATGTAGTATCTCATATAAGATCATTTATAAATTGTTAGCTCAACACTTAACGCCTCTCCTCCCCAAACTCATTTATGAAAAATCAGGGGGGGTTTGTAGTGTTAGCCACCTATGAAATTTTTGACAAGCAAACATGTGGCTAAATTGTTTTTGAGCCTTCAAGAAATACATTTCCTTTGAAAACATATCATTCTTGAAGCCTCCATGTGTCTTTTTCCCTGAAGAATCCTCACTGCTGTTTCCACTTAAAAAGCCTCTCTGTTTGTGGAAGAATTTTGCTCAAAAAAGGCCTCCATCTGCCCATTTTGTCCCCTCAAAACCCCAATTTTCATCCCCTTTTTCCCCTTTTAAATTCCCACCAAAATACCTCATTAACCCTCTAAATCATCTTAACTCCCCTTTAAACCTTACAAATATCCTTTATATGGCTTAAAAACCCCTTATTCCCTCTACCGAATCCCTCTTTTGGCCTTAAAAAGAACTAAAATTAAGCCAAAAACCCCTATTTTACACTATAGGCTTAAGCCCCCTTTCGTCTAGCCCTAAACCACTTCCCCACCATGCGACCGGGAGCCGGAACCTAGTGCTAAGGCCCTGGGCGCTTATCACAATCGGAGGTTTGTGCGAGCGCATTCTTGTTTGCTATTTGAAATTCCCCGATGCGATGGAGTTTTGGTCTGTAAACCTGCGCCGTGATCCCCACCGTTGATCTTTCAAGATCTAACGGCCAGCGCTGACGCCGATCTCCGCCCATCACTTCTCTTTATTTAACCCCCTGATGGAGTTTAGACCGTCAATCTATCTCCATATCGGACGGTGGTCGCTTAATCGCATCGTCGCAAGGCCCAATCCTGTGTTACCGACCCCTCCCAATTGGCAAGCCCCGATTGGATATGAGCTGTCCATCTCGTCTAATCCAACAACCCCTATTTCTCCTGCTCCGCTCTTGTGCCCCCATCCTTCTCCTTGCCAATTTAACGTCCGCCGTCGATTTGGCTCTGGATTGGACGGCTGGCACTTAATCGCTCGTTGCCAATCGAAAGTTTTTAATGTGTCACTCTCTGCCTCCCCCGATTGCGATCTTCCGATTCAATCGTGACCATCCGTTCGATCTAGATCGATGGCCTACATTGCATCGCGCCCTCCACCATATTTCTTCATCGAAGCTTCTATTAACTTCATCTTTTAACCTCTGTCGTTGATCTCCTCCTGAGATCCAACGGTCCAAAGCTAATCGCCCTTCGCCCGTCGGGTCCCACTACCTAAAGACTCCGCTTTCATTCCTTTTTCATGATTTTATTTGTATTTTCCCAAAGTTTAACTTTGGTTTTTTAACACTGAAGTTGTCTTTCTTCACTTAACCTTCTAAAAGCATTTCCATCAGCAAATCCTGACCGTCGATCATCTCATGTCCGTCTAATCGGACAGTCTGCGACCTTTTCACCCCAGACCTCCGTCAGACCATTATTCCACCATTCTTTCATAGTCTCCACTATTTTCCACTACTACGCCATCATTCCACTGGCCTCCACAACATCTTTCCGCCACTCCCCTGGATTTCTTAACTAGTTTATTTCATTGTGCAGGGTTTACAAAGTGAAAAATTCACTCTGCCTCTACAGTCACAGCCACTGCGACTGAGAGCGCAGAGAGGCCATTACAGCAGCAGCAAAGCGAGTCAACAGAAACAGATCAAGAGATTTAAGCCCGTAATTGAAAACTTAACACTTTAATCCTGTGTTTCGAAAGGTAAGATGCAGTTTGAAGACTAAAGCGCACAAAGGGTCATATCTGTGCTTTTACAACAACAGAGCGTATTTTCTCAGAAAGGACTCCTGCTTACATCATTCCCCATGCCTCCTCGAGCCCTTAAACGTTACTGAACTGACAGGAGCTTCTTAAAGACTATCAGGACCACAGTTATGAAGCATGGAGGTCCGCAGACTTTCTATCCAGGTCACTAATTCCAGAAGGCAGCGCAAAGTACCAAACAGCTGGAAGGACTTCAAAGCACACATTCGAGGTAAAATGTCGACCTGAAAAAGACTCCCAGACCATACTACAGAGTACATAATGCGGTGCAGAGCCATTAAGCAGAGTGGGCTCGACCTTTTGCCTCCACTCTGTCTTAATGAATCAATTTAATTTACATCTACTCCTGCTATTACTCATTCTCCTATAAGAATCCCTGAAGAACATATTGTAAAGTTGTTGTTGTTGTTGTTAGTTGTAGGGATTCATTCGACTGTTAGAACTGTTATTGGGGGAGAGTAGCTTAGTAGTTTGTAATTTAGTAGGCTGGGAGGAGAAAGTCTGGATTGTAAATAGCCATTGAGCTCAGTGTATGTGACTGGTTTTGCACATCAATTAATCAAGCAATTTCACAGGATCCTGGTCTATATTATGGGTGATGTTTCTCTTACTGCATTGTTTTATTTCATTTAAATCATACTGTCCATTATTCTCTAATAAGAATCAATAAATCAGGCTTAGGATATACCCCTACATGGTACCCTAATGTCCACTCCTCTTCTTGTCTTTGATGTTTTCTGCCGATAGTGAATCTAAGAGCAAATTCATGTAATTTAACCAGTTAAAGATGTTGGTCAAGCCCATGCTTACTGATGTTTGAATTCGGGGTTTGTTACCTAGATGTTCTTGTTGGGTTTAAGCTGGAAGAATTGGGATACCGGGGATTTAGTGTAAGCCCTGTCCACCGGGGTCCTTTTCCAACAGATTGGCCTTTCTAGGATCCCTTTGAGCTGGTGTCAAAGCATTGAAGGTTAAAAGTCCTTTTCTGATCTTAGGCCTTACTCTGTATTAAATCTTAACTCTGATTTTCCTTGCGAGTATGTTGAAGCAGGTCTGGAGTTAAATGACCTCTGACCTGATCTTAAGTTACCCTTTGTGCCTTCTTGAGAGTTGCCTCTGAGTATGTCAAAGTAGGTCTGGATTTAAATGATATTTGACCTGATCTCCAGATTGAAATTGGGTTTCTTTCCTTCTTTCACCTTCACTCCTTAATGTTCCACTTCACCATTTATCTAAGAAGATCCTTTAGTATAGATGACTTGCCCTATGAAAAGCCTTGCTCAGTTGCTATGCAAGTAATCCCCTTTCATGAATCCATAGCCCAATGGATGGCACATTCCTGACCTATCATCTTTTGCCGAAACATCTTACGTCTTCGTTCCTTTGTTCCATAGCATTCTCAGTTAATGATCTCTGACCAACCCAACAACAAAATAATTTAAACCCCCCTTGTGCTTCATACCTAGCCTAATACCTCTTTTTGAGCTTTCAAAGATATATCATTCTTTGCTTTTATGGAGAGATCCCTCTCCAGATCCAGGAGGGCTAGATCCTAGGATCCCAAAGTGGTTTGATGTTGTCTTATCTTTTGGTATTTCCAAATCTGCCAAAACATAGGAACCCCAACATGTAGGAGAAAGGAATATAATTGACAATATTTTTTTGGTTCAAGATGTTGTTCACTCAAGCAATGTGAGAAAAGATAAGGGCATGCTCATAAAACTTAACATGGCAAGTGCATTTGACTGTGTTAATTGGGATTTTTTACTTAAATTTCTCTCTCAATTTGGGTTTGAAGAGAGGTTTATAAAATGGGTGAAGGTTTGCTTTTCCTCTCCTTGGATATCCCCCTCAGTGAATGGTCGCTATTGTGGATTCTTCAAAGCATCTAGGGGACTACATTGTGGTAGCCCATTGTCCCATTTTCTCTACATTTTGATGTCAGAATCCTTGAGCAAGCATCTTGAATATGAGATACGAAATTGAAATCTACCGGAAATAAGATATGTCTTAGGTATTAAGATCACAAGTCACTCCTAATTCGTAGATGACATGCTTTTTTTGGGAGGAGCCTCTCTTATCATTGCATAGCGCTTCAAGACAGTCCTGGATCAATTTCTATTGGCCTCTGGCGGTCTGATTAACCACATAGAGACATATAACTATTCTTGGAATATTAGTTCCATTATTCAAAGACAATTAGGTCTCCTCCTTGGTTTAAATTAACTTACCTCTCAGAAAGAGTTTTAATATTTTGGGATTCCAATATATTTAAATTCTCATTCCTACTTAAAATGGTCGAACACCATCACAAAATTTAAATCCAAGCTACAACAATGGGGAGCATTCTGGCTAAACTTAGCTGGATGTCAAGTCCTCATTAAGGCAATCTTATATACCCTCCCTATTTACCATTTTACAACCCTTCTTGCTCCAATTAGAATTTTATGTGAAATGGCTAAAATAATCAGGATTTATTTATTTATATTTATATTATTATTATTATTATTCTTTTTTCTTTTCTTTTATGGGAATGGGGTGAGCAGAGCAATAAGAAATACCACTTGACCAAATGGGTTGTGGTTAAGACCCCAAAGATTCATGGTGGATTTAGAATTCGTGACCCTTCCTTAATGAATGTTGTTTTAGGTGTTAAGCTGGTATGGCGATATATTTCCAACAAATTTTCCCCGTGGAAAGAGGTCTTGAGGAGTAAAAACTTCCCTCGATGTCAAGACTATTGTCTTAATTATCCCATGGCACTAGGATGAAAATCATTAATTTGGGAACTCTTCCTCTCGTCAATGGATTTGATCGGAAATCACATCTCCGGATTTCCAGGAAGCGGGAAGCAAGTAAATTTGTGGTTTGATAAAATTGTTAATAAACCAACTTTGGAAAGTTATGAGGAGCTCATGCCTCTATGGGAATGACTAAGTTATGGAGGAAAATCCACACTCAGTGACATCTCAAGTTGGGACAATGCAACTTCCTGTGTCAGCTATAAATTTGACAACATTCCTCAACACCTATTAGCTTGGGTTTGTAAGTTGAAATTGTAGTTGGTTGGTTATTCTCCTATAAATCAAGTTGAAGAAGACCATTGGGTTAGGATAAATTCATAATTTATGGTTAAGGAAGGCTACTGCATCCTAATGTTCCAATGAGAGCTTCTACCAAAATCTAGAGTCTGGACTCGTGTGTGGTCTTACAATAGTCCACCTAAATTTAACTCCTTTTGTTGGCTCTTGGCACATGGAAAAAATTTGATTGCAAAGAATATTCAAAGATGAGGTTCTAGTCATTTACAATGCTCTCTCTACCTGGCTCATGAAAAAGAAATTGTCCACCTTTTTCTTAATTTCTCCTTTGTGCATGAAGTTTGTTAGCATGTTGCTTCTCCTATCTTCTCTCAAATTAAACGGCCTGAATAAATCTCCACTCTCTTCGCCTCGTGTGAAGGATGTTACCTAGAAAAATTTATAAGTAAAATTTCCTTCGAGCAAATATGGTTGGCATTCCCAAAACACATTTCCTGGAAGGTATGGCTTGCCCAAAATGAAAACATTTTCAATGATAAGAAAATACACCCTCTCTCAGTTGTGGTGTGGGCTTGTTTCCTATTTACTAAGTTATGGTGAAGCTCTAGCTTCCATGTTGATTTGGGTGGCAAGGATCCTCGGGAGAAAGAGTGCATTCTCAAACTCCTTCCTAGCCTGCCTCCAAGCAAGGAAATTTCTTCAAGACCTGTAGGGTGGTGGAAGTCGAGGTTGGACCAAGAGGAATTGAAGGAATGGAAGAAAAGGTGAGCTTCTTATTTGTTGAGTTTTGATGGCAGTTCAAATAATAATCCAGGGGTGGTAGGAACAGGAGGGGTCATTTTTAATCCAAATGGAAATCTAGAAACATAGTATAGTTAGAGGCTAGGGAAGCTCGCAAACCATACAATAAATGCATATGGATTATTGCAAGGGATCCTTCTAGCTAAGGAGGCAAAAATTAAGGATCTAGTGGTGTTGGGAGATTCACATGTTGTGATCCAATAACTAGTCCTCGGAACTTTGCCTAGCGATTACAAGTTGCGAAGCATAATAGAATAAATTCGAGAGATGAAATCAACTTTCTCCAATATAACATTCATTCATGTCTTGAGACAACATAACTCTAAGGCTGGAATTCTCACAAAAAAAGCAGTGAGTTTGGAAGAAGGTGTCCTCACGAGAAATGAATTCCACTCTATTACTTCCATTCCATAGCAATGATCTAGTCAATGCTATAACGAAATTATTAGTAGGGGTGTTTTAATGTTTTTAAGCCCTATTCATCAAAGTTTAAAGTGCAACTACTATGACAATATTGCATACTAAGGCAAGGCGTAATGTAATTGAGTTGGTGATGGAATGTTTATTGGCCTCTTCCGCCACCCAAACCATTCCTCATGTTAGCCCTCAATCAATTTAATGCTAGAGAGACCATATTAATGCACCAAGCAGGGTGGTTGTGCTTAGAGGAGTCATGGCATATTTGATGGTTGGAATGAGATATATCTTGTTGTTTTATCCCAACAATGGGTTCGTGTGGTGTTGTAAAACAATATAGGAAGTGGGAGCATTGTGCGAAGTGGGAACAACTCCTCTGTTACCTTCTTAGATTAGAAACTCAATGTTGTGATCTCTCCACAATTGAGAGTTATTATAGCACGAAAGGTGGGTGAGATGTTTCTTGGGTCCAAGGCTACCGTTTTCAGAAAATTAATATTGTTTTCACTCATTTTAAGTTCCCACGGTGTGGTGCATACTCTTGGGTGGTGCCTTGATTCATTATGTGGGCACAACAAAGAGCTTGATTTGAGTGTTCCTCCATAGGAGGAGAATCACCATGGTGCTTAGTTCAAAAATCCAAGTTTCATATTGACATGCTATGTAAATTTTGTCAGATATTACGAGTCTTCTAGAAAGTTTATACCTCCAAAGACCTCGTGTTTACGAGGCAAGTAAGTAAGCTAATAGATAATGACGATAAAGATCACCCCGAGGTTACAGGTAAAACTGGTCTAGAAGGAATATCAATGCAATCACTTGTTATGCAAGGCGAGATCCAATTGCGGTTTTTTTATTAATACAATATTCCCATTATAGTTAAAAAAATGTAATTTCCATAATTTTTTTTACTTATCCCATTGGGCACTTATATAGATATTTCATCATCTTTCTCTCCCATTGATTCCTTTCATTGCCTCTTTCTTTATTTGACACTTATAGATAGAGATGCCAATGAGGGTATCTTCATAGGAATAACCATCACTTCATGGTAAACGTTTGGTATACGTTTTAGTGGGTTTAGGTACAATTGTTCTGCTCATGATTTCTAAGACACAGCTGATGTGAAACACCAAAGTCGAAGATGGATCAAATACCATTTTATGCCTTGTTGAAGTCATAAATGGCTCCAAGAGACCTTATAATGGGTGATAACCAACAATTACATGCTAGCCAAGGTAACATGGTTGGGAGTGATGGTAACAAGGGAGAACCAACCCCTTCACAAGATGTTTAAATGTAAATAATTATATTCTTTAATTTTGAATTATGAATATCGCAACTTTAAAGTGGAGTGAACATAGCTTGTTGGGTTTTCCCTCATGTATGATAGCTCATTGATTTGTACTAGTCCATACATGCAAACTATCACATGGGAACAAAAGGTGGAATTGGTTGTGATGCATCTTTGCCAACTCATGGATTGTTGAGTGTGCACCCTGCGTCATGAGTAAAGAGTTGGTTGTTGCTTTTTTGGCACTTTGGGATCTCTTTGAACAATCCCAACAACTAGAAGAAAGGCCTTGCTAACAAAATGATCAAGGTATATACGAGTGAGAATACCACCATCATAACTGCAGTGTTGGATCCCATGCACCAAAACAACTTGTTTCCAATGTTCACTCTTAGATCTTTGGGATCATACAAATGCTCAATAATTCAAGTAAAGCAACAATGGGCAAGATACCACCATTCCTAGCATAGAGCTTATTAGTAATGGATGGGGTTCCACTTGCAAGGATCATATGATGAGGCCCCACTTGATACAAAGCCTATTCCTTTAACAACTTAATGCAAAGCTATTATTACATGTGCCCCATGTTACGCGTGTCAAATGGTTAGACATAATTGTATTCTCAATTTTTTTATTTATGAAGACCTTAAGTTTGAAGTGGAGTGGACACACATTGTTAGTATTTCCCCTCCATATGGTAACTTATTACTTTATATCAATGCATACATCCAAACCACTATATAGGGATAAAGGGTGGAAATGGGAGTGACACATCTTTGTCAACTCATGGATTATTGAGGGGTGCACCCTATACCATGATTAGAAAGTTGCAAGTTGCCTCTCAAGCACTTTTGGCTCTTTTCAAACACAATCAATCACTAGAAGAAAGGCCTTACCAAAACAATGATCTAGCTATATATGAATGAAAGCAACATTACTACAATTGCTCACCCAAATCCCATGCATCATAACAAATAGTTTCTAGTGCTCACCCTCAACACCTCATAAGTAGAGAATGCTTTATTAATGTTTGAACAGAGCAACAACAAATAAGAGGATATCTTTCTTGACCTAGTGAGGATATCTTTCTTGACCTACTGTTGACTAACTATGGATGAAGGTCCACTTGCAAGGACCAAGATGAGCCCCCACCTAATCTAAAACCCATTCCATCACATTAAGAAGTGTCCATTGCTCCGTGTACCTTATGTCATGTGTGTCAAATAGTTAGAATTAATATTTATGGACTTTTAGCTAGAGTTATATGGCCATGTGGTGATTTCGGTGCAATTTAATGGGCAAATTTCATAATGGATCCCTTTGAATCAACAACATTGTAACTTACTATGGAGGTTTACATAGGCATAAATATTATTGATTTTTGGTTTGCCATTAAAAAATGTTTTTTTTTTATTGCATTATTTAGTCATCATGAAATACAACATAAAAATAACAACAAGATTGGTATGGAATATAGAGAAAACTTTTGATCAAATTTATAAATTTATTATTAAATTTTAAAATATAATTCAAAGTGTAAGATTTATTATAAAACTTGAAGCAAGGAAAAATAAGAAATAAAAAAATGTTTCCAGTGTAAGAAAACTTGGGATTGAATAAAACATTACAACTAAGCAAGGATAAATAAAAAAAAGTTTCAATAGTAAGAAAATGTGTTGAAATTGAATTTTAAAACAAGCAAGTAAAACAATTTATGGTGATTTCACTATGATTTTTAATATTTTTATAGTAATAAGTAAATAAATTACTATAAAAATAGTTAGAATGGTTTCACAATGGTTTTTGGTATTGCCTAGTAATGAGAGAAGAGATCACTAAAAACAAGTAAAATATTTTATGGTGATTTTTAATATTGGTTTGGTAAATTTTTTTTTATTTTTTTATTTTAATTTTTTTTTTTAATGCGAGTTAATTTCAATATGTAGAAGAGTCAATTTTAATAGGTAAAAGATTCATTGAGAACAAGTTGGTAAAATGGTTGATGAGTAAAATAGTATCTTCAAACAAGTCGGTAAAATGATTCACATTGCTATCTTTAACATTCACTCAAAACAAGTTGGTAAAATGATTATGAGTAAAGCATTCACTTGAAACAAAGTGATGATTTTTTTTTCTTTAAGAGAACAAGAGTTATAATATTACTTGATAGACGAGTAAAACATTCACTTGAAACAAGTTAGTAAAATAATTATCAGTGAATCATTCACTTGAAATGAGATGGTAATATAATCACTCACAATACCAGTATAAGTGAAGCAATCACTTAAAAGAAATAATTTTATTAATTTTAATAGGTTGAAAAGTTCTTCACAATACCATCTTATAGTTTTAATAGGTTGTAGAATTTTAAAAAATAGTAACTGTTTAATTTTGGTGATTATAAAAAGTCTTTTCAATACCATTTTTTTCACATATACAACCCTATATTCATAATACCATTTTTTTGGCATTATGACGCTATATTCCATGATGATTGGAAAATTCTTCACAATACTATCTTTTTTTTCACATGTACAATCCTATATTCCATGGTAATTGAAAAAATTCTTCACAATATCATATTTTTTTCACGAGTACAACACCGTATTCCTCAATGATTGGAAAATTTCTTCACAATACCATATTTTTCAGAGGTATTACATTATTTTTAGAGTTGGTAAAATAATCATTCACCTGAAACAAGATGGTAAACTTGAAACAAGATGGTAAAATAATCATTCACAATACCATATTTTTTTCACAAGTACAACACTATATTCTATGGTGATTGAAAAAATTCTTCACAATACCATCTTTTTTTCCACAATACCCTATATTCCATGGTGATTGAATTTTTTTTTCACAATACCATCTTTTTTTTGCATGTAATCGTTCACTTGAAACAATATGGTAAAATAATCACTCACAATATTAGTTAGTTTTAATAGGTTGTAGAATTTAAAAAAATAATAATTGCTTCATAATTTTGGTGATTGAAAAAAGTCTTTCCAACACCATTTTTTTTTCACATATACAACACTATATTCATAATACCATTTTTTTCGCATTACAACCCTATATTCCATGATGATTGGATAAATTCTTCAGAATACCATATTTTTTTTTCACAGGTACAACCCTATATTCCATGGTAATTGAAAAAATTCTTCACAATACCATATTTTTTTCACAACTACAACACTATATTCCACAATGATTGGAAAAATTCTTCACAATACCTTCTTTTTTCACAGGTACATAAATTGTCTACAATACCATCTTTTTCTTTCACAGGTACAACCCTATATTCCATGGTAATTGAAAAAATTCTTCACAATACCATATTTTTTTCACTAGTACAACACTATATTCCACAATGATTGGAAAAATTCTTCACAATACCATATTTTTTCACAGGTACACCACTATTTTTTGGAGTTGGTAAAATAATCATTCACTTGAAACAAGATGGTAAAATGATGAAAAAATTCTTCACAATACCATATTTTTTTCACAGTACGCTATATTCCATGGTGATTGAGAAAATTCTTCACAATACCATCTTTTTTTCACATGTATGTATTCACAATGGGTAATCATTCACTTGAAACAATATGGTAAAATAATCATATTCCATGGTGATTGAAAAAATTCTTCACAATACCATCTTTTTTTTCACATGTATGTATTCACTTGAAACAATATGGTAAAATAATCACCCGCAATACTAGTATGAGTGAGTATGAGTGAAGCAATCACTTAAAAGAAATAGTTTTAATAAGTTGTAAAATTTAAATGGTGATTGAAAAAATTCTTCACAGTACCATCTATGGTGATTGAAAAAATTCTTCACAATACCATCTTTTTTTTCACATGTATGTATTCACAATGGGTAATCATTCACTTGAAACAATATGGTAATATAATCACCCACAATACTAGTACTAGTGAAGCAATCACTTAAAAGAAATAGTTTTAATAGGTTGTAGAATTAAAAATAATAATAACGAATTTTGGTGATTGAAAAAAGTCTTTCCAATACCATTTTTTTTTCACATGTACAACACTATATTCATAATACCATTTTTTTAGCATTATAATGACGCTATATTCCATGATGATTGGAAAAATTCTTCACAATACTATTTTTTTTTTTCACATGTACAATGCTATATTCCATGTCAATTGAAAAAATCTTCAAAATACCATATTTTTTCACAAGTACAACACGATATTCCACAATGATTGGAAAATGTCTTCACAATACCTTCGTTTTTCACACGTACAACACTATTTTTAAGAGTTGGTAAAATAATTATTCACTTGAAACAAGATGGTAAAATAATCACTCACAATAGTAGTAACATTCAAGCAAACACTTAAAAATTCTTGACAATACCATTTTTTTCACAAATACAACACTATATTTTATGGTGATTGAAATTTTTTTTTCACAATACCATTTTTTTTCAACAACTATATTCCATGGTGATTGGAAAAATTCTTCACAATACCATCCTTTTTCACATTCACATGTATGTATTCACAATGGGTAATCATTTACTTGAAACAATATGGTAAAATAATCACCCATAATGCTAGTACCAGTGAAGGAATCACTTAAAAGAAATATTTTTAATAGGTTGTAGAATTTAAAAAAATAATAACTGCTTCAGAATTTTGGTGATTGAAAAAAGTTGGTAAAATAATCACTCACTATATAGTAGTAACGCCGAAGCAATCACTTAAAAATTCTTGACAATACCATTTTTTTTTTCACAAGTACAACACTATACTCTATGGTGATTGATTTTTTTTTTTCACAATACATCTTTTTTTCACAAAACGGTATATTCAATGGTGATTGAAAATATTATTCACAATGCTATCTTTTTTTCACATGTATGTATTCACAATGGGTAATCATTCACTTGAAACAAGATGGTAAAATAATCACTCACAATACGAGTGAACCAATTACTTCAAAGAAATAGTTTTAATAGGTTGTAGAATTTTAAAAAATAATAACTACTTCATAATTTTGGTGATTGAAAAAAGTCTTTCGAATACCATTTTTTCACATGTACAACACTATATTCATAATACCATTTTTTTCCGCATTACAATGCTATTTTCCATGATGATTGGAAAAATTCTTCACAATACCATTTTTTTTTTCATAGGTATAACCCTATATTCCATGGTAATTGAAAAAATTCTTCACAATACCATTTTTTTCCACAGGTACACCACTATTTTTCAGAGTTGGTAAAATAGTTATTCACTTGAAACAAGATTGTAAAATAATCACTCACAATAGTAGTAATAGTGAAGCAATCACTTAAAAATTCTTGACAATACCATCTTTTTTTTCACAAGTACAACACTATATTCTATACTAATTGAAAAATTTATTCACAATACCATTTTTTTTTTACAATAAGGTATATTCAATGGCTATTGAAAAAAATCTTCACAATACCATTTTTTTTTCGCATCTATATATTCACAATGGGTAATCCTTCACTTGAAACAAGATGGTTAAATAATCACCCAAAATAGAGTACTAGTGAAGCAATCACTTAAAAGAAATAGTTTTAATAGGTTGTAGAATTTTAAAAGATAATAGCTGCTTCAAAATTTTGGTCATTGAAAAAATACTTTCCAATACCATCTTTTTTTTTTTTCACATATACAACACTATATTCATAATACCAATTTTTTTAGCATTACAATGCTATATTCCATGATGATTGGAAAAATTCTTCACAATACCATCCTTCTTTTTTCATAGGTACAACCCTATATTCCACGGTAATTGAAAAAATTATTGACAATACCATATTATTTTCACAAGTACAACACTATATTTCACAATGATTGGAAAAATTCTTCACAATACCATCTTTTTTCACAGGTACATCACTATTTTTCAGAGTTGTAGTAATAACAATGAAGTAATCACTTAAAAATTCTTGACAATACCATCTTTTTTTCACAAGTACAACACTATATTCTATGGTGATTGAAAAAAATCTTCACAATACCATTTTTTTTTTCACAATACTCTATATTCAATGGTGATTGAAAAATTCTTCACAATACCATATTTTTTTCACATGTATGTATTCACAATGGGTAATCATTCACTTGAAACAAGATGGTAAAATAACCATTCACAATACCAGTACCAGTGAAGAAACCACTTAAAAGAAATAGTTTTATTAGGTTGTAGAATTTTAAAAGAAATAGTTTTAATAGGTTGTAGAATTTTAGAAAATTATAACTACTTCAGAATTTTGGTGATTGGAAAAAGTCTTTCTAATACCATTTTTTTCACATATACAACACTATATTCACAATACCATTTTTTTTCGCATTACAAAGTTATATTCCATGATCACTATATTTACAATACCATTTTTTCGCATTATAATGTTATATTCCATGATGATTGGAAAAATTCTTCACAATACCATCTTTTTTTTCACACGTACAGAGCTTTATTCCATGATAATTGAAAAAATTCTTCACAATACCATATTTTTTTCACAAGTATAACACTATATTCCATAATGATTGAAAAAATTCTTCACAATACCATTTTTTCATAGTGACAACACTATATTCAACGCTGGTAAAATAATCATTCACTTTAAACAAGATGGTAAAATAATCACTCACAATACTAGTAATAGCGAAGCACTCACTTAAAAATTCTTGACAATACCATTTTTTTCACAAGTACAACACTATATTCTATGGTGATTGAAAAAATTCTTCATAATACCATCTTTTTTTCCCATATATACAATGTTATATTCCATAGTGATTGTAAATATTCTTGAGAATATGTCAACATTTGTCATATCACTTGTGAGAAATGAACCTTGGTAAAGAAAATTTCATTCCTTAGGCTAATAGATAATGACGATAAAGATCACCCAGAAGTTACAAGTACCACTGGTCTATAAGTATAATCACTTGCTATGCAAGCTGCAATCCAAGTATTGATTTTTTATTAATACAATATTCTCATTATAATTAAAAAGCATGTAATTTCCATAATTTTTAATTTTAATTTTTACTTACCCCATTGGGCACTTATAGATATTTCATCATCTTTCTCTCCCATTGATTCCTTTCACTGTCTCTTTCTTTATTTGAAACTTAGAAATAGAGATGCCAATGAGGGTATCTTCATAGGAATAACCATCACTTCATGGTAAACTTTTGGCATACGTTTTAGTGGGTTTTAGGTACAATTGTTCTGCTCATGATTCTAATGACAAAGCCGATGTGAATTACCAAAGTCGAAGATGGATTAAATACCATTTTAAGCCTTGTTGAGGTCATAAATGGTTCCAAGAGACCTTATAATGGGCGACAACCAACCATTACAGGCTAGTCAAGCTAACATGGTTGGGAGTGATGGTAGCAAGGGAGAACCAACCCCTTAACAAGATGTTTTAATGTAAATAATTATATTCTTTAATTTTGAATTATGAATACCCCAACTTTAAAGTGGAGTGAATATAGCTTGTTAGGTTTTTCCCTCATGTATGATAGCTCATTGATTTGCACCAGTCTATACATGCAAACTATCACATGGGAACAAAAGGTGGAATTGGTTGTGATGCATCTTTGCCAACTCTTTGCCAACTCATGGATTGTTGAGTGTTCACCCTGGGTCATAAGTAAAGAGTTGGTTGTTGCTTCTTTGGCACTTTTGGATCTCTTTGAACAATCCCAACAACTAGAAGAAAGACTTTGCTAAAAAAATGGTCAAGGTATATATGAGTGAGAAGAACACTATTGTAATTGCACCGTTGGATCCCATGCACAAAACAACTTGTTTCCAATGTTCACTCTTAGATCTTTGGGAGCATAAAAATGCTCAATAATTCAAGTAAAGCAACAATGGGCAAGATACTGTCATTCCTAGCATAGAGCTTATTAGTAATGGATGAGGTCATTCCTAGCATAGAGCTTATTAGTAATGGATGGTAATGGATGGGGCCAGGATCACGATGAGGCTCCATTTGATACAAAGCTTATTCCTTTAACAACTTAATGCAAAGCTATTATTACGCGTGCCCCATGTTACACATGTCAAATGGTTAGATATAATTGTATTCTCAAAATTTCAATTTATGAAGACCTTAAGTTTGAAGTGGAGTGGACACACATTGTTAGTATTTTCCTTCCATATTGTAACTTATTACTTTATATCAATGCATACATCCAAATCGCTATATAGTAATAAATGGTGGAAATGGGAGTGACACATCTTTGTAAACTCATGGATTATTGAGGGGTGCACCTTATACCATGATTAGAAAGTTGCAAGTTGCCTCTCTATCACTTTTGGCTCTCTTTAAACAAATTCAATCACCAGAAGAAAGGCCTTACCAAAACAATGATCTAGCTATATATGAATGAAAGCAACATTACTATAATTACTCCCCCAAACCCGATGCATCGTAACAAATAGTTTCTAGTGTTCACCCTCAACACCTCATAAGTGGATAATGCTTTATTGTTTGAACAAAGCAATAACAGATAAGAGGATATCTTTCTTGACCTAGTTTTGACTAACGATGGATGAAGGTCCACTTGCAAGGACCAAGATGAACCCCCACCTAATCTAAAACTCATTCCATCACATTAAGAAGTGTCCATTGTTCCGTGTGCCTTATGTCATGTGTGTCAAATAGTTAGAATTAATGTTTATGGACTTTTAGCTACATGTTATATGGCCATGTGGTGATTTTGGTGCAATTTAATGGGCAAATTTCATAATAGATCTCTTTGAATTTTACATTAAAATAGCAAGTGATTGATGATTAACAACAACAACCTAAATTACTATGGAGGTTTTCATAGGTACAAATATTATTGATTTTTGGTTTGCCATTAAAAAATGTTTTTTTACAAGTCATTTCAAGAGCATTATTTAGTCATCATGGAATACAACATAAAAATAACAACAAGGTTGGTAGGGAATATAGAGAAAACTTTTGATCAAATTTATAAAATTATTATTAAATTTTAAAATATAATTCAAAGTGTAAGTTTTATTATGAAACTTGAAGCAAAGAAAAAATATGAAATACAAAAATGTTTCCACTATAAGAAAATGTGGGATTGAATAAAACATTTAAACTAGGCAAGGATAAATATAATATTTTTCAATAGTAAGAAAATGTGTTGAAATTGAATTTGAAATGTGGTTCTACTATGATTTTTAATGCTACCTAGTAATGACCAATGGGTGAAGAAATCATTTAAAACAAGCAAGTAAACCATTTATGGTGATTTCACTATGATTTTTAATATTATTATAGTAATAAGTAAATAAATTACTTAAAAATAGGTAGAAGGGTTTTACAATGGTTTTTGGTATTGCCTAGTAATGAGGGAAGAGATCACTAAAAACAAAGTAAAATATTTTATGGTGATTTTTAATATTTGTTTAGTAATAATTGTTTTTCACAATGGTCAATTTTAATAGGTAGAAGATTCATTCAGAACAAGTTGGTAAAATAGTTGATGAGTAAAACATACTCTTCAAACAAGTAGGTAAAAAGATTCACATTGCCATCTTTAACATACTGTGGATGAGTAAAACATTCACTCAAAACAAGTTGGTAATCTTTTGTTTCATAGTACCCTATATTCCATGGTGATTGAAAAAATTCTTCACAATACCATCAATTTTCACATGTATGTATTCATAGTGGGTAATCATTCACTTGAAACAAGACAGTAAAATAATCACCCACAATACTAGTACCAATGGAGCAATCACTTCAAAGAAATAGTTTTAATAGGTTGTAGAATTTTAAAAAATAATACCTGCTTGAGAATTTTGGTGATTGAAAAATGTCTTTTCAATACACCATTTTCTTCACATATACAACACTATATTAATAATACCATTTTGTTTTTCGAATTATAATTCTATATTCCATGATGATTGGAAAAATTCTTCACAACACTATCTTTTTTTTTTCACATGTACAATGCATATTGCATGGTAATTGAAAAAATTCTTCACAGTACCATATTTTTTTCACAAGTACAACACTATAGTCCACAATGATTGGAAAATTTCTTCACAATACCATATTTTTTCACAAATACAACACTATATTCCACAATGATTATACCATCTTTTTTCACAAGTACAACACTATTTTTCACAGTTGGTAAAATTTCTTGACAATACCATCTTTTTTTCACGAGTACAAAACTATATTCTATGGCAATTGATTTTTTTTTTCACAATATTCATGGTGATTGAAAAGATTCTTCACAATACCATCTTTTTTTCACATGTATGTATTCACAATGGGTAATCATTCACTTGAAACAATATGGTAAAATAATCACCCACAATACTAGTACCAATGAAGCAATCACTTAAAAGAAATAGTTTTAATAGGTTGTAGAATTTAAAAAAATAATAACTGCTTCAGAATTTTGGGGATTGAAAAAAGTCTTTCATTCCATTTTTTTTGGCATTACAACTCTGTATTCCATGATGATCAGAAAAATTCTTCACAATACCATATTTTTTTTTTTCACAAGTACAACCCTATATTCCATGGTAATTGAAACAATTCTTCACAATACCATATTTTTTTCACAAGTACAACACTATATTCCACAATGATTGGAAAATTTCTTCACAATTCTATCTTTTTTCACAGGTACACCACTATTTTTCAAAGTTGGAAAAATAATCATTCACTTGAAACAAGATGGTAAAATAATCACTCACAATAGTAGTAACATCGAAGCAATCACTTACAGATTATTGACAATACCATCTCTTTTTCACAAGTACAACACTATATTCTATGGTGATTGAAAAAATTCTTCACAATACCATCTTTTTTTCACAATACCATATATTCAATGGTGATTGAAAAAATTCTTCACAATACCATCTTTTTTTTCACAATACGATATATTCAATGGTGATTGAAAAAATTCTTCACAATACCATCTTTTTTTCACATGTATGTATTCACAATGGGTAATCATTCAATTGAAACAAGATGGTAAAATAATCACCCACAATATTAGTACCAGTGAAGCAATCACTTAAAAGAAATAATTTTAATAGGTTGTAGAATTGAAAAAAGTCTTTCCAATACCATTTTTTCTCACATATACAACACTATATTCATAATCTTCACCCATAATAATTGAAAAATTCTTCACAATACCATATTTTTTTCACAAGTACAACACTATATTCCACAGTGATTGGAAAAAATCTTCACAATACCATCTTTTTTTCACAGGCACACCACTCTTTTTCAGAGTTGGTAAAATAATCATTCACTTAAAACAAGATGGTAAAATAATCACTCACAATAGTAGTAACATTGAAGCAATCACTTAAAAATTTACCCTTTTTTTTCACAAGTACAACACTATATTCTGTGGTAATTGAAAAAATTCTTCACATACCGTTTTTTTCTTTTCACAATACGGTATATTCAATGGTGATTGAAAAAATTCTTCACAATACCATCTTTTTTTCACATGTATGTATTCACAATGGGTAATCATTCACTTGAAACAAGATGGTAAAATAATCACCCACAATACCAGTACCATTGAAGCAATCACTTAAAAGAAATAGTTTTAATACCATTTTATTCCATGATGATTGGAAAAATTCTTCACAATACCATCTTTTTTTCACAGGAACAAAGCTGTATTCCATGGTAATTGAAAAAAATCTTTATTCAAAATTGGTAAAATAATCATTCACTTGAAAAAAGATGGTAAAATAATCACTCACAATACTAGTAACAGTGAAGCAATCACTTAAAATTTTTGACAATACCAATTTTTTTGACAAGTACAACACTATATTCTATGGTGATTGAAAAATTTCTTCACAATACCATATTTTTTTTCCCATATATACAATGCTATATTCCATGGTAATTGAAAAAATTCTTCAGAATATGTCAACAATTATCATATCACTTGTAAGAATTGAGTGGAGAGAATTTCATTCCTTACTTCCAACCAAAAATAGATAGAACATTCACTTAAAATAGTATGAAATCACTCACTTAAACCAAATTGATAAAATAGCCCTGGAGAGTAATCTTTGTCCAAATAAATCACACTAGTTGGAAATCACTCACTTAAACCAAGTTGATAAAATAACCCTTGCTAGTAATCTTTATTTTGAAAATAAATCACATTCAACCATTCATGATCATATATGATTTTTACTAAAAACAACAAAAACAACAAAGTAATAGTGCTATCAACTAACTTCTTCTTTGTAAATGATACCAAAGAATTCGAAGCCAAAGGGGAAGGGGAGTCTATTGCATCCTAAGCCCAAAATAACTTAACGTGGAAAATTATAAGATGGGTAATTGTTTTAAACCCTAACCCCAACAAGAAAAACCCTAAAACCAATCCTATATAGCCAGTCCTTAACCCTAACATTTTCTTCTATGCGCTCGGCTTTTCGACTCTCAATCTTCTGGTGTGACATTTAGCGAGCACTCCAGAGCTCAGGCGCGTGTTTGTAGCTGTGATAGTTTATCCTGCCCCAGCCATGTCGGATGGGTATGGGTGTTTTCGTCTCTCTGTTTTACTTCGGTTCATTTTGATTTCAATATAAGTAAGAATTTTATATGCAAACGAGCATGCAGAAATTTAGGTTCTGAGGTCGCTATAGAGATCAGATTACGGGTTTACCAAGTGATGATCGTAGGTCTCCAGTTCAATCCCCTCGGGTTCTTATTTTTACAAAATCATATGCATCTTTTATTGTCACATTTGCGTCTTTTAAAGAAAACCCAAGTCTCTTTTGGCCCTTCAGAAGGGAATTGCGTAAAGGACTTACGGGTGTCCGCTGCTTGCCTGATTTGCTGGCCGGTTGGGCGGAGTGACTTCATACATGTGTGATATATGGACTAGTGAGAAGAAATTGCTTCTAGCGGAGTAGCTCAATATAGTGGCCTATACAAATAAAACAAAATTGCATTTGTTCCTGATGCACTCTAATAACAAATTATGACAGCATCACTTCATTGGAATATCAAATTATTACATCAACAATCCATTGTTTGTTCCGCTGATACGTCGTGACATCAAAACCTAATAAACATCTTGTTCAGTCCTGCCAATACAGAGTTTTCAGTGAGGAATCGAACTGCTGAATAGGATTAAGAAGATGCCAGAAAACATAAATCATATTCATTTGCTTACACATATTATATCAGGGAAATTAAGAAAAACAGAGGAAAGCAAGTATTGACCGCCAAGTTAATTGCTCTAGAAACAAAATTGCAGACGGAAGATTGAGAGTTTAAATTATGTACAGAGTATGTCACAGTAAATGCACCGCTCCTGCTTCGTAACACTGGTAGCAAGAGTCTCCTCCTCTGTCTTGTCGGCATCCTGCCATGCCTGCATCTTTCATCTGTGTTCTTTTTACCACATGCACTCTTCCCTTCCTGTCCGGTGCTGTTCGCTTTTCACCGGCGAACTAAGAGAAACGACAAGTAAATTGAACTAACGAAGCAAGAAATTTCCCGCAACCGTTCTCTTTCGTACCTGCATTGTCAGTTTGGCATCAATGCCAATGTGTCTCGAAGACATCCAGTAAATTAAACTAACGAAGCAAGAAATTTCCCGCGACCGTTTTCTTTCTTATCCGCACTTGTCAACTTGGCATTAATGCCAATGTGTCTCGAAGACATCAATGGATTAGTTTAGGTCAAGAAAACCTTTCCTAGGTTGGTCTGTTATCCGCTTGTTTTGACTCAATTGTCGAGATTTAGTCTCGATTTAGTCTCACCCAGATTTGTAACGGAGAAATAGAAAACGGGACTGAGGGCATGTAGCACCATTGACAGTATAAATTGATGTGTCTCTGGAAGCAATTTTAAGGGATTGTCATCATGAGTTAAAGTCACATATATGGATTCTGGAGATAAAATTGTCATTTGTGTGTGGTATTTGTTTAAGTGAATGAAAATCAATTTATTTTTTAGAATTTTCAGAATTGATTTGATTGTTAGAATGTGTTATGTGGTCTTACCTGCGCCGAGAGAAATAAAAGGTTAATTCTAGAGAGAGATATTTATTAAATAGTTGGCAAGGCCAACTTGCCAATGGGGCCAAGATAAACTCTTCTAAGATTATCAGCTCAATTAGCTAACTTTAGAACTTAAATTCAGCTCAATTAGCTAACTTTTTACACCAAATATTACAACAAAAGAGTGGGAGGAAGCAAGAGCATTATACAAGATCGTTGTGCAAAGAAATACATGACTCATATAGAATCTGCCTCCCATGCCACTTTCTGTGTGTTGCATCATCCTTTCGCTGCCAAGCTCTACATCTCATCTCCGGTCTGCATCAGCCTGTTGACCATGGCCGCTGTTTCTTTACTGATGATCTGAATTTTGACATCTCAATGATGTGACATCTCCCTGATGTGTCAGCGTAAGCCTTGCAACACATCAGGAAGTGCTGCTTCCTTCTACTTTTTCTCTCTCACATATCTGACCTGTTCTTTTTTATCATATCTCTTTTGGTTGTGTCCATCTTTATATTTCACACCCCAATCCGTGTGAGATGGTCCTTAGTTGATCTGCTTCCCCCAAGAGTTGATCTTTTCGGGGGGAGTCGTGGGTTGTTACTTCCCCATGCATTTTTAAATGGTTCACGTAGTGTTTCTCATTACTTTTGGTGGTTTTCCTCTACCTACTGAATCTATAAAATCTGTAGATGGGTTTTTAGCACCTTCCCATCCAATGTGCAGCTATCCTCTTAAGACATCCCTCACTTCTCAAGCTACTGTCTGCATTCCAAGTTTCACGTATTCTTCTTTCTGCTTAATATTTCTTGGCTGAGTTTTGTTTCTCTGCTGCCACTGCCCAGGGCTGCTACTCTTTGTCAATACAGGGGCAACCATCTTATTGCTTGTTCTATTAGATAGGGTCCTGTTTCAGCTAATAACATAATATCAAATGAAGTGCTGTTTTTAACCCTCAGGAATCTTGCTATCATCTGCATTTTAGTCTCTCTAATTGGCTCTTCTGTTTTTGGATGCACTAGGTCCACCTGTAGAGGAGTACAGGGATGGTGAGTATCTGGAATACCATGCATAGGATGTTTCAATCCCATATCTCCACTATCCTACACCTGTTATGAAGTGACAGCACTGCTTTCAACCCCCTACCCAGGGAGCCTTTGCCTTCCACAAGCATCCTAACTTAACCTTTTTGTTGAAGTCCAATTTAAGATATTTGTAGTTTTGGGTGATTTCCAATGACTCTTCTCCAAAATATACTTGGATTTGTTTAAACTTTGCAGAACTTGCAGATGATCTTGAAAGCCGTGAAGTGTCTGAGTTGCTAAAATAACATTTGTTTGCATAGAGTAAGATCATTATAATAATCCCTTTTGATGTTAACACTCCTTACTTCTCAAGCTTATTGACGTGCAACATGAGCTAACTGGGGTAGAGCCTGCAGTCCTACCCGAGTTATTATTTTTGTCTTCACTTGGTCTTACAGATTATGGATTGCTGCTTGTGACTCATTTGGGATGCCCATTTCCGTTAAGCCTCTTCCACAGATTTTCTTCTGGCACAGTTTGTCATTTTTGAAATCCCATGTTTTCTATATCATGTGCCGCAAAGTGAGTTGATGGTCTACATTGGAGGGTTTTTGCTGGAACCCCACCTGACCTTTAGCTCCTTTTCACTCTTCATCCAACTAAGTGCTGATTTTCTTTTTTACTTATTTTCCAAACAACTTATCGAATATTGGGCTAATCATGATGGTTTGTAGTTCCCCGTGTCATTTATCTCTGGCTTCACTTAAATATGGGCAGTATGAGGCTTGTTGACCATCGGTCTAAGAAACCTTTTTGATCAGCTGATTAAAGAGTGCTGCAATGTATTTTGCTGAGACACTTTACTTCATTTGAAATGTTCTGCCTGCAGCTTTTCAATGTCTCTTGCTTTGCCTGAAGCCATTCTTTGGATTTTCTCTCGCCAATGTTTTTTCATTCTTGCAATCCCATGTTCTCTATATCATTCTTGCAATCCCATGTTCTCTATATCATGTGACTGAAAGTGAGATAATGCTCTATACTGGGGTGTTTTCGCTGGAATCTTAGTTGACCTTTTGGACTTTTTTACGTATTTTCCAAACAGCTCAATGAACATTGGGCTAATCGTGATGGTTTGTAGTTTCCTGGGTAATTGCTCTTGCTCTACTGAATAATACAGGCAGAATGAAGCTTGTTGAACATAGGCCTGGGAAGTCTTCTTTGATCAACTGATCAAAGAACGCTGCAATAATTTTGCTGAGACAGTGTGAAGAGCATATCCTCATTTTAAATGCTCTGCCTGCAGCTCTTCAATGTCTCTTGCTTTGCCGGAAGCCTACAATTGGTCTGGGAAGCGTTCTTTGATCAGCTGATCAAAGAGCACTGCAACAATAATGCTGAGACAGTGAGAAGAACATATCCTCATTTGAAATACTCTGCCTGCAGCTTTTCAATGTCTCTCGCTTTGCCTGAAGCCTTTGTTCGGATCCCATCTTCCACTCTTCTTTCATGAAAACTGTCTTTCCTATGTTTCAAGTTTGGTGTTTTTCTCATTTCCGTTTGCATCTTGACAGAGAGAGTATAATAGAATATATATCCTTTTTATAAATTTGTTTACAACACTGACTGGCTATGGGACAAGGTGCTTCATATAACCAAAACCAAAACAGAACAAAACAAAATAGCAGAAGAGAATGTAACAAAAAACTTTTGGGACTGAAAGGTCATACTAAGCTCACGTTACAAAGAAATACTAAGCTCATCTGGACGTTGCTTTGTTTGACTTGCCCTAGCTTCTGCGATCACCTTTTGATTGCTAATTTGCAACTTGAGAGAGACAGAGTATAATAGAATATATTTCCTTTTTATGAATTTGTTTGCAACACGGACTGGCCTATATGGGACAAGGTGCTTACATACCGAAGGCAACATTATATGAAGTTTCATATAACCAAATCAAAACAGAACAAAACAAAATAGCAGAAGAGAGTATAACAAAGCATTGGGACTGAAAGGTGTGGTCAAATATCATGTCACAAAGAAATACTAAACTCATCTGGATGTTGCTTTGTTTGACCTGCCCTAGCTTCTGCGCTCACCTTTTGATTGCTAATTTCTGGATCTTGTCTCTAGTCTGGTTCATTCTTGAAATCATAATTCTGTCGCTGCTGCTTTCTCCCCCTGGAAAGCTGTTTGTTACCTAATGACTGATTTGAGATTTTGATCCCTCTCTAATAATGCGAGAGCAAGCTTTGCAATACATACATCAAGAAGTTTTGATCTGTTTCCAGGTTGTCTTTTCCATTCTGGCATGTTTTCTCATCCCAAAGTTGTTTTGGTTGCTCCTACCATCCTGTCGTTCATTCTTGAAATCATAATTCTGTTGCTGCTGCTTTCTCCCCCTGGAAAGCTGTTTGTTACCTAATGACTGATTTGAGATTTTGATCCCTCTCTAATAATGCGAGAGCAAGCTTTGCAATACATACATCAAGAAGTTTTGATCTGTTTCCAGGTTGTCTTTTCCATTCTGGCATGTTTTCTCATCCCAAAGTTGTTTTGGTTGCTCCTACCATCCTGTCTTACACCAGTCAGTTTGAACTGTCCGTAACTAAGTTATCAGCTATTTTTCGAGCCAGGGGTTATTAAGCTTGAAGTAGTCTTTGGATTAAATCTCTCCGCCAGTGTTGAACTGTTAATATGAAGTATTGAGACTTGAAAGAGACATTATATACACATTAGCATAGCTTGATTTTAACTAACAATTTGTTAAGCATCGATAGGTTTGCACGTTGAGGTATTTTACATTCTTTCAAAATGCAGGGTTCATATGGTTTAAACTAGTTGTAGAGAGGTACATGAGTATTAACTTTCTGATAGGCTGTGTTAAAAATAACTTTGGCCTAAGTCATTCTAGAATAAATTTAGCCTTGCACATATTTTAGGGAATGCACACGTTCAAAACATGGGTTTCAAAATATGGATTATATTCCAGTGAAGATTGGTACGGGTATCTTAAGCTTTAACTCAGGTATCTTCTCAGATCCGACACAAATTATTATTAATGTTGTAGGATTTACAGTGGATGGTAGTACTGAGTAGATGCAATTCTTGTTCTAATCTTATTGTTAAGTCAATTGTAATATTAATTATATTTATCTAATATTTACAGGGGAGATGGCGATGTCGGAGAAAAACCCACTGCAGCATTGGGAGAACCTATGGACATCTTGACTGCTTTGCAGCTTGTATTGAAAAAATCATTGGCCCATGATGGTCTTGCTAGAGGTCTTCATGAAGGTGCCAAAGCTATTGAGAAACACGCAGCTCAGTTGTGTGTTCTTGCAGAGGATTGCAGCCAACCTGATTTCACAAAATTAGTCCAATCATTGTGTGCTGAGCACAATGTGAACTTGATTTCTGTTCCCAGCGCAAAGAAGCTGGGTGAATGGGCAGGAGTAAGTATTTGTCAGTATTGTACTTGTATGAGCCCTGCTGCTTTTGTTGTTTAACTTATCAAACTCCCCTATGCAGCTTTGCAAGATTGACTCAGAGGGTAAAGCTCGGAAGGTGGTTGGGTGCTCTTGTGTTGTTGTGAAGGTAAAATGCTGTTTTGAAATAAATATTTAGTCACTATTTAAATAAGACGTATTTTAATTTGTTTTTGATCTATTCTTATGGTTGTATGATTGAATAAACAGGACTACGGTGAAGAAACCGAAGGCTTGAATGTTATTCAAGAATATGTGAAGACACATTAAAGCTATGAGGTCTCAGTTTTGCGGGTGCTGAAGTTCTGATTCATCTGTGTTTTGGTCTCTTAATATAAAATTTGTGGGCTGGAAGATTTAAGGGTCTTTATTTTCAGTCTTTGGATACATGGATGCAGTATGATAATTTATAACTTGTGCATGGATATGGAAAAATCAGTTTTGTGGTCTGCATGCATGTAGACCCCGACTTTCTTTAATTTTGGTAAAGAGTCCAATCTAATTTAGGACCTTATCTTCTACAAACCTACAGTGATGTCAGAAATGAGTTTGTGTTCGACTGGTTAATTCTATATTCAAGCTACAGTATATTATTTTACCTTAATATCTATTGTTTGCAACTTGAATTGATGCATGGGATATAACTTTTAATACACACACATATGTGAGTTGCTCATGTCATGCATTAGACGTTTGAGCATAGCAGTTATCACAGTATAATCAGAGTCTGGAAATCAATATAACTTTTTAGTTCAAAAGCTGTTGTCAAAATCTTTTTTCAGATGTCTGGCTTGATGGCCCTGTCATTGTTTCTCGATTCTGCATTTTTCTAGATTGGTTTTAACTATTAATGAAGATTTAATCTCTGAGATGAATATTTCAGTATTTATTTTCACCCTAGATATCCAATCAGATTTCTCCCGATTACTGGCTACAAGATTAGCCGAACTTGACAGAATTCAAAGCCCATGAATGTACAAATGGTGTGCTACAAAATGACGTGGAAGTGTCGAAGTGATATATAGATTTCATTTGTATCCTGAGGTGTTGAAACTTCACACATCTACACTTTTGTTTACATTACATGCTTTTTTTTTATTGTTTCAGTTTTCAACATTGCAAGCTTTATTTTTCCTAGTGAAAAATCACAGTTCTATTTAAATATAAATATAATTACATTCTTTGTGTCACATGTGTATATAACTTTCAAAAAGGATTCTCAAAGGGGTATAAAAAACAAGATAACATAGTATTCTTCTTAATCTCAGCTCTTATCCTAGATTGAAAGAAACCATCACAACTATATTTGATAGTTTGAACAAAATTATCTAGGTGCAAACATAGTGATCTCCTGCATGACATAAGATTGCCTTGTCGAGTTAAATCTTGATGTGATCATAAAGTAGAAGATAATAGTCATTCATGGTTTTACCGATAGTGGTTTTATCCATTTTATTAGATATAATAAAGGTTATTGAAAGACTTTATCCATTGTATTAGATGTAATAAAGCCTATTGAAAGGTTTGAGAAAACATTGTAAGATACTTCAATTGGATGTTTTGGGCATGGTTTGGTTGGTTTGGTCAAGGCTAATAGATCTATTAGGTGTGGGTTTTCTTGGTCTTAATTTTTCTATTTGGTATATAACACATGGTATCGGACCATGGGTTGAGTGGGCTCTCTCTCACCCACATAGTGGTGTGATGTTGAAGACACAATGGAAAATGGTTCATAGGTATATGAATTATGGTAAATATTATATGCAAATGTGTAAATTTTTGTAGATGTTCTATGCTTGAAGCAACTTTACTTTTCTTACAGCAATCACACAAATAGTTAAGTAAAATGCTGATAGAACATATAAGTGGATCTTATAGAAGACAAACCAGAAACAAAAAAATGTGGTGGTGCGTTACGACGGTCAACAGGATGCTTCAACCAGCAAAGTCTCCTTGGTCAGCCAACCCAGAATGTGTCACAACAATCCTCCAATCAGCAACCGAGTCAACCCAAGTCAACTCCAAAAAGTCAACGCTGTCCAGAAAAGTCAACGCAGGGCAGCAAGCTAAAAGTCAATGCAACAACAGTTTGGTCAACCCTTTGACCTCGATTTCTGTGCCAAACAGTACGGCCTTCCAAAATCGAACTTCCCAACAATTTTCAGCCCTTTCGGACCATGCGTTGACCAAAGTCAACGCTCGGGTCAAACTTCCAAAGAAACCCTAGCTGCAAAAATTCGTCCCTTCGACTCAGCAGTACATGATTCGTCCTCCTTCTTCTTCACACGTGTGGGTCTGAACTCGTCCTCCAAGGAGCTCGTACTAAATCGGATGAGAGAAGAAGATGTGTGTTGAGTTGTGGTGAAATGCTCTCCAACTTTGTCCGTATTTATATCCATCATGGGGTGTGTGACACATCTCGCTGGGGGTGTGAAACCTTAAGGCCGACCTACACATATAAATTTATTATAAATAATAAATTCAAATAAATGTTCTGCTCATCAGATCAAAATCAATTTTATATCGATTTTACACCTCTCCGAAAGAGGAATCCAATACAAATATTGGAATCTTCATCTGAGCATCACAAGATGGAGTTTGGACCTAGTTGTCCAAATTTAACACTCCCTCTCAACTAAGGAGAACTCCATCCACCAGTGCAATCAAACATCGTGCGTCATCCCGCCGTAAATTGCTTTGTTGGCCTCTTTATTTCAGAACAAAAGTGAGTCAGTCACAAAGACATCATCCCCCGGCTGACAAATTCAGCGCAGAGGTTCGAAACCTCTATTAGACTCACAAAGAGTCTCCAACCAACCCGAAGTTGGTTCATCTGACCCGAAGTCAGGCGGAGGTCCGAGACCTCACTAGTCTTGATCCCAGATCAAGTGGTTGGACCGTGCCATCCTAGATAGAGAGTACAACAATCTCTGATGCTTCCATCAGTCTTTGCTACTGGTCTCTAGCTTTTCCCATCTCATTGGCCAAATGAGAGGTACTTCCCATGAGCCCTGAACTCAATGGGTAGGATGCATACGAGGCACAGATAATGAGAGGTGGAACCAACTCAATAATCACAACGGTGGGGTCCAAGCACAGCAACAAGGTTTGGCAAGCCTAGCCTTGTGGTTGCTCATAGCTTCGAGAAGCTGTCCCCAAAGCCCCCCAGAGCTCCTCGAGCTCATCGTCCAGCAGAGCCCACATCATAGGGTCATTCCACAATACCAAGTCTCTCACGGAAGGTTAGGAACTTGAGCTTCCCCAAGGGCTTAGTGAGAATATCCGCGACTTGCTCATTAGTTCCTATATGATCGAGCCTTACGGCGCCTCGCTGTACCATATCCCAGATGAAATGGTCCCTAATATCAATATGCTTGGATCGGTCATGGAACACAGGATTCTCAGTCAAGCGAATCCCACTCTGGTTATCACAGAGTATCACGGTGGTATCTAGCAAATGTCCAAACAGCTCACTAAGGAGCTTTCGCAACCAAACTGCTTCACAACAGGCCATACTTGCGACAATGTATTCGGCCTCTGTGGTGCTCAAAGCCACCAACTTTTGCTTCCTGCTCATCCATGAAATCGAAGCAGAACCAAGATTGAAGCAGCATCCCGATGTGCTCTTACGATCCACCACACTGCCAGCCCAATCGGCATCAGTATATCCACGGAGTGTCACGCTCCCGACAGTGTATCTCAGCCCATGGTTTATCGTGCCCCGAAGGTATCTCAGAAGATTCCTGGCACCAACCCAGTGAAAGTGATGAGGTTCAACCATCTGTTGACTCAAAGTGTTCACTGCAAAACATATATCTAGACGGGTGTTCACTAAGAACATCAGGGCCCCTACGAGTTGACGATACTCAATAGGATTAGCCAATACGAGCCCAGCAGCGCTGCCACTCAACTTCTTGAAGTTGAGTTCCATTGGTGTTGACACGGACTTGCAATCCACCATACCAAATCTTTCCAGAAGTTTCACAATATATTTTCCTTGAGAAAGGAAAATCTCTCTAGGTCTCTGCCAGACCTCCAGGCCTAGGAAGTAGTGCATCAGTCCTAGGTCCTTCATCTCGAACTCAGCAGCAAGCTCCCTCTTGCATTGATGAATGAGAGGGTCAGCACCTGTCAGGAAGAGGTCGTCCACATACATCACCAGAATGAGAGGCTTCCCCTGGACAACCTTGAAGTAAAGGTTCGGATCAGCATTACTTCGAGTGAAGCCCAGCTTCATCAAGTAGCTATCTATCCTCTCGTACCAAGCTCTGGGTGCTTGCTTCAACCCATAGAGGGCTTTCTTCAAGCTGCAGACATGAGTGTCCTGATCCTAAACTTCAAACCCCAGAGGTTGTTCTACATACCTCTTCTTTTATTGCACCATGCAGAAAAGCGGTCTTGACATCCATCTGATGAAGACTCCATCCTTGCGTAGCAGCAAGGGCTATGATTGATCGAATGGTGGTATATCGTGCCACAGGTGCAAATATGTCATCATAATCTATTCCTTCCTTTTGAGAGAAGCCACAGGCAACAAATCTTGCCTTGAACTTTTCAACACTTCCATCAAATCCATGCTTGATCTTGTAGAGCCATTTTGCGGTGACAACTGATTTGTCCTTCGGTCTTGGAATCACATCCCAAACATCATTCTTCATTATGGACTCATATTCTTCATGCATAGCATCCTTCCAGACTTTATTCTTTATGGCTTCCACAAAAGATCCAGGTTCAGATTGTACAATAGTGCTCATGACAGCCAGATACCCTTGGTATCGACACGACTTCTTGCTTTCTCGGAATGTCCCCCTCGGGGCAGCATGTCCCTCGACATCTTTGAGAGTGTCCCTGAGCCATGATGGTCTCTTTCTCAGTGAAGGAGATGGATCTATTGGGTCCATTAGTCCTTCAACATCAGGCATTGTCTCATCCTGCGGTTCTTCTTGATTTCCAGGCCTTACTTCATGATTTTCCTCAGATCTCAGAAGATCTACTACTTTCTTCAGGGAAGCATCTTCATCAAAATTGACATCATGGCATATCTCTACTTCCCTTTGACCAGGTACATAGACTCTATAGGCCTTAGAGGTTTCGTTGTAGCCCACAAACATTCCTTTCTTCCCAGAAGCATCCAGCTTACTTCTCTTTTCTTTTGGCACATGAAAATAAACAGGACATCCAAAAATTCTAAAATGTTAGACGTCAGGTTTCTTACCAGCGAAAACCTCTTCGGGAGTTTTCGAGTCCAGGGCGGAATGAGGGCATTGGTTTTGAATGTATACATCAGTATTCGTAGCTTCTCCCCACAGAAACTTTGGTAGACCCTGGTCACATAGCATGGCACGGGCAGCTTCCACAATGGTCTTGTTCTTTCGTTCAACAACGCCATTCTGCTCAGGAGTATAGGCAGTAGTAGTCTCCCTCTTGATGTCAGCTTCTCTGCAAAAGTCCTTGAACTCATTTGACTCATATTCAGTGCCATTGTCGGTCCTCAAAATCTTGATCTTCTTCCCTATCATATTTTCCACCAAGGCTTTGAAGGTACGGAACCACATGAAAGCCTCATCCTTCTTCTTCAAGAAGTATATCCAGGTTTTGCAGGAGAAGTCATCAATGAATGTCATATAGTAAGAACATCCTCCTAGGGATGTCACGGGTAGCATACCAGATAGATCATAATGGACCGGTTGCAAAATATCAGATGTCTTTGCTACACTTGAGGGGAAAGGTCCCCTTGTATGCTTTCCTTCGGCACAACCCTTACATACACATTCATGATTATTTCCAAAATTAGGCATCCCTGTCACCACCTTCCTTGCTTCGGGAAGGGCCTTGTAATGAAGGTGTCCAAACCTCCGGTGCCATAGTTCAGTTTGTCGGATAGTATCACATGTCATAGCTCCTAGTGGACTTCCTTCAACCTGGTAGAGTGTTCCAACTCTAAAACCAATCATGATAGCTTCCTTGAGATTATTCTTCCACATGCGCACCTTTCCATCAGTGAATGCCACATTGAAGCCTTTGTCTTCGATGGCTGATATAGACACAAGGTTCTTCTTCAATTTTGGTACATAGAGTACATCCTGCAAATGTAGGACTTGTCCTTGAGACAAGTGGAGGGTCACAGTCTCTGTCCCTTTCACGGGATATGTGGCATTATCTCCAAGGATAATTTCCAGATTGGTATCCTTCTCAACCATGTCAGAGAGTGCTTCCTTGAACCCAGTGATGTGTCTTGAGGCACCACTATCTATCAGCCAGACATCCAAGGTGTCGGGCGGGGATGTAGCAGAGAGAGCAGATACAAGAATATATTCATTTCTTTTATCAACAATATTTGACTCCTCATACCTGGAGTTTCTAGACCTTTTAGAAGGTTGATTGTTTCCGCCAGAGGGGGCCTTCCTCTTTCCTTTGGATCTGTCATTTCTTTGATTTCCATTCCTCCAATTGTTGTTGTTGTTGTCATCACTATCGGGAGAATCCTTCTTGAAGGGACATTCTCTAGCATAGTGACCAGGCCTATGACAAGTGAAACACTTACCCTTCTTTCCTTGGGTCCTAGCTCTTCCTTTGTTCTTAGGACCACCAGAGTTCTTCTTCCTAGAATGAGCAGCATAGGCAGCATTTCTGTCATTTTCATATTCCTTCATTCTTGTCTCTTCTTGCATGCATCTGGACAGTAGCTCGTCAAAGTTAGGAATTGTACTATTATTGAGAATGGTAGTGTTGAATACTTGCCATTCATATGGGAGTCCTCCAAGTGTGGTGAGTACCATCTCACGATCGGCTATTGTCTCCCCAATAGCTAGCAGATTGTTCCTAATCTCGGTCAATTTCAGAAAGTATGTTTGGACAGACTCATCCCTGCCTTTCTTTAGATTCTTCAATTGATTCTTGAAGAATAGCACTTGGTTTGCATTGTTTACTTTGAACATTTGTATCAGCTTATCATACATCTCCTTGGATGTGCCTAGCTCAGATATGTAGGCAACCAGACTTTTATGTATGGATTCCCTGATCATTAGCTTTGCTTTGATCTCCCACTTCTTATACTTGGTTTTAGCAGCAGCAGTAGCAGTGGATGGAGGTTCTTGTATCTTACCCAGTACATAGTCCATCAGATCATGGTCTTCCAATTTGAGATCTAATATCATCTTCCAAGCATGGAAGTCATCCCTTCCACTCAGCTTGTCATCCTCCTTGAAGCCATAACTTGTGGAACTCATTTTTCTCAGTTGGTGATTGCTATAAGTTAGGGCTTGTCTTCACCTTAGCTCTGATTCCATGTAAATTTTGTAGATGTTCTATGCTTGATGCAACTTTACTTTTATAACAGCAATCACATAAACAGTTAAGTAAAAATGCTGATAGAACATACCAGTGGATCTATAGAAGACAAACCAAAAACAGGAGAATGTGTTGGTGTGTTATGGTGGCCAGAAGGATGCTTCAACCAACAAAGTCTTCTTGGTCGGCCAACCCAAAATGTGTCACAATATTCCTCAAATCAATTATCCAGTCAACTCAAAGTCAACCCCAGAAAAGGCAACGCAATCCAGAAAAAGTCAACATAGGGCAGCAATAATAAAGTCAATGCAGCTCCAACTTCGATCAATCTTTTGACCTTGATTTTTTTGCCAATGAGTACGACCTAAAAAAATCGAATTCTCCACAAAATTTCAGCTCAAACAGACCATGCGTTGACCAAAGTCAACGCTGGTCAAACTTGCCCAGAAACCCTAACTGCAGAAAATTTGCTACGGTAAATTCCGTCCTTTAGCTGCAGTAGATTTCATCCTTCTTCTCACGTGGGAGATGAAACTGCTTCTCAAATGCTTGTAGATAATCAAAGGAGAAGATGTGTGATGAGATGAGTGAAAAGCTCTCCAACGTTGACTGTATTTATATCCATCATTGAGGTGTGTGACACATCTGTTGGGGGTGTAAAACCTTAAGGCCGACCTGCACTTAAATTTATTATAAATAATAAATTCAAAATAAATGTTCTGCTTATCAGATTAAAATCAATTTTATATCGATTTTACACCTCTCCGAAAGAGGAATCCAATACAAATATTGGAATCTTCATCTGAGCATCACAAGATGGTGTTTGGACCTAGTTGTCCAAATTTAACACAGGGTCACAGAAAAATTGTCTAAGAATAAAGAGTCTTGGAAGCATACAAGATGCACAATTTTGAGTGATGGTTGGTCAGATTTGTGTCATCGCCCATTGATCAATGTGCTTGTTTACAGTCCTCAAGAGGTACTTTTCTTGAAGGCAATTAATGCAATCGATCAGGTGAAGACATCAGAGTTTAGTTTTGGAATTTTGGATGAAGCAATTCAAGAGGTTGGGAAGAAAGATGTGGTCAATGTTATTATAGATAATGCATCAAATTGTGTTGGTGCAGGGAAGATGATTATGGAAAAGTATAATCATATTTATTGGACCCCTTGTGCAGCTCATTATTTGGATTTGACGTTGCATGATTTAGCCAAATTTCCTTGGGTCAATGAGACAATACGAAGAGCCAAAACAATTGCAAACTTCATCATCAACCATTATCTCTCTTTGAGCATATACAGGAAGAATGCATCTAAACAGTTGTTGAGGCCTTGTGATACAAGGTTTGCTACTTTTTATATTACTCTAAAAAGAGTTGTTAAGGAAAAAGAAAGCCTATGAGCTGTTTTCTGCAATACTGAGTGGGAGAGATCTCCCCGTTCAAAAAAAACTAAGGGGAAACATGTTGAACAAATAGTGTTCAATAATGGCTTTTGGGAAACTCCAGACAAGGTTTTAAAAATGTGGCCCAATTGTTAATGTGCTCCGCATGGTTGATGGTGACAAACCTTGTATGGGTTTTTTTTATGAAATCATTGATCGTTGCAAAGAAGCCATTACAATGCTTTTAATAATGTGAACGCTGATTACCAGGAGATATGGGAAGTAATTGATCAAAGATGGAAGATGATGCATAGTCCATTACATGCAGCAACATGTTATTTGGACCCTAGATTGTTTGGGTTATCAAAACATAGGGCTGAAGAAGTCATCAATGGACTTATCCAGGCTACTGAGAAGCTAAATCCAGATCCAACAATTGCAGGTTTGGTCAGATCTCAGTTGAGAGCATATAGGTTAGAAGAAGGGCTATTTGGTACACAATCAACAAAGTATGATAGGAGCAAAAGTGATTCAACAGTATGGTGGGAGTTTTATGGTCTAGGGGCACCAGAATTGCAAACTTTTGCAATTTGTATCTTAAGTCAAGGATCAAGTGCATCAGCATGTGAAAGGAATTGGAGTTCCTTTGACCACATTCATTCCAAGAAAAGAAATAGATTGTTATCTAGAAGATTAGAAGATCTTGTTTATGTTCGTAGTAACTTGCAGTTGGCTTTGAAAAATGTGACATTGACAAGGAATTGAGTGATGAATCTGTTGCTGAGGTATCTAGCGGATTCACAACCCCTACTGCTCTTGATGATATAGAACTTTTTGATATCACAAGTGGGCCACGATAACATCAAAAATAAAACTTGTGTTCCCGTTTTAGACTTCTAGTTTACTTTTTGCATGAACAATATTCTAAAATTGCCAAACTACTTTAAAGTTTATATATTTTGAATACTTTTTTATCAGATTGTTTTCAATATATGAAATCTGATATGGCCCATGGTTTTGTTGAATTTGATATTCTTATGGGTGCTAGACTCTAGTAGCTACTAGCCTACTGCTAATGTCTATGATGAATTTCTCACCTTGTTTACTATGTATGGAAGAATGAAGTTGGTTCTTTATTGGCAATTTGGCACTACCTTTCATGGTTTATATGTGGAAATGATGTAAATGTTTGAGCAATAACCCTATCATCTATGAGTTTGCAATGTGCATTATGCACTTTGAAAATTGACATGCTTATTTATTTATGTGCATCATATTTATCTTTCAACATGTTTAAAATTGTTATATATATATATTCAAATTTCTATATGTCGAATTTTATGCTGAACTTTATCGACAAAGGTTTAGGTGTCGAACTTTATTCGAATTTCACCGTCGTTGAACTCGAACACGAACACGAACCTGGTGACTTAGAGGGTAGGTAGCGGAGTATAGAGGCCTTGCTTCTTGATGGTCGGTTTGGCAATGGCGCAAGCAATGTAGGATCTGATGTACTTCCCAACATCTTGTCGAAGGTTCGGCCAATAGAAATACTTTTGCAGTACTGCCATAGTTTTCTCGACCCCGAAATGCCCAACAACTCAACTATAGTGTGCTTCCAAATCATCTTGGCACGCTCGCTTGAAAGAACACAAAGGTGTCCCAGGTGACATAGCAGTGCACCCTGGAGGTGAAAATTTGGAACTTCACTACCCTCCAAGAGTGTCTTGTATGTGTGGTCAAATTTCGGATCGCTCTTGTAGAGAAGCGGCCAATCAAAAGTCTCATGCCCACAAGAGTTGAGAACGGTGGTTAGCACCACGATCGGTGGTCGACTGAGGCAGTCTGCAAAAATATTGGTGTTGCCCTTCTTATACTTGATGTTCAAATGAAATTGTTGCAGATATGTGGACCACTTCTCATGGTGATCGTTCCGCAACTTCCCTTGTGTCTGTATGAACTACAGGGGTCGGTGGTCTGTGTGGATAACCATTTCCTTCCCCAAAATGTAATGCTTCCATTGGTGGCAAGCCTGCACAATGGAATGCATTTCATTTTCATAAGTGGAATACTTGCGGACTGTGTCGGGCACTATCTCATTGTGATATGCCATTAGATGTCCCTGTTGAGTAAGAACTGCCCCAATAGCATAGTCAGAGGCATCTATCTCGATCTCAAACGGTTATTGCAAGTCTGGTAATGTGAGCACTGGGGCAGAGCAGAGGCGATGTTTCAATTCTACGAACACCTTCTATTGAGATTCCGACCAAAATAATTTTTCTTTCACTCCTCCCTTGGTGACTTGACTCAATGGCCAAGTGATATGAGAGAATCCCAACACGAACCTGCGATAGAAATTAGCAAGACCCAGAAAGCTGCAAAGCTTTGCTAGAGTGATTGGGGCTGGCCAATCCCGAATTACTTGGATCTTGGTTGGATCCACATGCACCCCCCGTTTATCAATAATGTCTCCCAAATACTGAACCTGGGTCATGCCAAAAGTGCACTTCTCTAAATTGGCCCACAACTTGTGTTACCGCAATGTTTGGAGGACTTGTCGAATGTGGTGGAGGTGCTCTTCCCAAGCCTGGCTAATGATCAGGATGTCATCCAAGTACACTACTACAAATGAGTTGGTGAATGGCCGCAAGATGTCGTCCATCGGCCTCATGAAGGCTGTGAGAGCATTCCTCAACCCGAAAGGCATGACCAGCCATTCGAAAAGGCCCTCCTTGGCTTTGAAGGCATTCTTCCACACATGGGAGGGTTCGATTGGTACCTAGTGATACCCGAACTTCAAGTCGATCTTGCTGAAATATTTCGCCCCTTTAAGTTGATCCAAAAGGTCATCAATCCATGGGATTGGGTACCTATTCCGGACAGTGATCGTGTTCAGTGCCCAATAGTCAATACAGAGTCTCCAAGTCCCATCCTTCTTCTGCACCAACATGACCAGGCTCCACAGGGCGATGAACTCGGCCGGATGTGACCTTCCTGCAACCGCTCCTGAATCTGCCTCTTGATTTCATCGTTCTCCATAACAAAGCACCGATAGATCGGTCCATTGGGCAACAACGCACCAGAGGTCAGGTCGATGGGGTGCTTGACCTAATAGTGCAGAGGCACCCCTGTGGGTGAGGTGAAGATGTCCCCGTACTCCTCCACGACCTTGTCCATTTGTTGTTGTCATGCGAAGGAGCCCTGTTTGGAGGACGTGGCCACAGTCTTCTTCTTGCCCTGGGGGCGCATCATCAGGAAAACAAATTTTCTGGTTTTGGAAATGAGCTTACTGCATTGTTTTGCAGTAGCCAAAGAGATAGCCGCAGGCGGTGGTACCTCTGGTATTTTGTACAACTTATTGCCCAAAGTAACAATAACAGCGTGAGGCCGAGACTCATACACAACACGTCGCTTCCACAAGTATGGTTGGCCTAATAATACATCACAAACATCAAGAGGAGCAATGTCACATAATACCTCATCTATGAAGGGTTTGATGCTGTAGGGAAGGCAACACTGTTGGCTGACGCAGAGATCCCGTCCTTGATGAAGCCACCCGATGCTATACAAATGTGGGTGTGTTGTGGTCGGCAAGCCCAGCCACTTCACGACCTCTGCTGAAATGAGGTTCTTTTGGCTCCCACTGTCGACAATGAACTGTAGCGGGGAACCCTTTACCCACATCTGGGAGTGGAAGAGACGCTCCTCCTCCTCTAGATCTTCCGACTCCTCCTTCTGTATCTTTGCAGTGCCAATGGTGGCGTTGGGCTCTGCATCAATAATATACTTCCCTTTGTCATTCCCCTTGTCGGGTTCTAATTCAAAGTTGAAGCATGCAACTGATTCAGAAGCCCTCATCTGAGCCACCAGTGACTGCTTGGCCCGACACTCACTTGTGTTGTGAGTGGAGCTCTTATGGAACTCACACCACTTTCCCGTTTCCTTCTTGGGCTTCGCGGTGTTTTTATTTGCTTAGAGCTTCGAAAGGTTATCTTGGGCCACCATACCTTGGCTTTGTCCTTTGTTCTGCGGTTTGGGGGCACCTTTCCCTTGCTTTTGATTCGCAGATCCAAAGTCTCGCTTCTTTTGTTTGAATTTCTACTCAATCTTGGCAACATACCGGTATGTCATACCAAGCGAGGAGATGTCAAGGAACTACATTTCCTCCTGAATATATCTGTGCAGACAACTACGGTACTTCAACACCAAATGTTTCTCCGAATCTTTGGTACCCAACTTTGTGCGTGTAATATTCCAAATAGGAAAACGACAGCAATACAAAGCATACAAAAACTAAATCTACAACAATATGGAAAATACATTAAAAACACCATGAAAAGAGCCAGAACTACTGAGCCATTTTATTGAAATACTAGAGATGAAAAATAAGTACAATAGTGCTCAAAAGATAGCACTCTAGCTGGCTAAGCTGGCGAGAATGGCCCTCGGATTCTCCCACCCAAACACTACTCTATTGTTGCTCTGTTGGACTCTCCCCCTGTGCTACCCTGCTGGAAATGCTAGAAAATGTCGTTGTTGGCTGAATAGGACTGTGTAGATGAGGCTGATCTAGTGCTCAGAAAATGTTGAGATTTTAACCACGGATTCTACTCAAAAAATCAAGAAAAACCAAGAAAGGATTCCCAGAAAGGATTTCCAGAAAGGCTAACCCCGGAAAATCACCCTCCTAGGGCTTGGAAACACTCGACAACATACCCACGAGTTTTCGTCCTGGGGCTACCAATGGAGAAAAGAACCGTGTTCTCAACGTCACATACAAGAAAAGATATCAAATCCAAGATATTCCTCAATGGCCTCCTCTTCTGTTATAGATCTCATGGATCCTTCTAGAGCCTTATTTTATTATTATTTTAATCACGGAGCATTTTTCCCTCTTATTTTCCAATTAAAATATTCCTTTTTAATGCAGAAAAGAGTAAATCAACTACCGTGTCTCCTCAGGTCACTGAAAATCATGTCCAACCATCCCATCATGTAGGTATTCTCGTCCCAGTTCCGATCTATTACACTAAGGTGTTCTATCATGTATTCCTCCTGGAATGCCACCTTGAGCATAATTAATTAAGTTAAGCCCAAAAATAACTCAGTTTTCTGAAAGTTGTCGAAATGCACCGGAATGAAAGGCAAACTATGCGGATGATGGAATATATCAAGCGAATGCCCTTGGTCCCCATAGAAGCTCCTCAAAACTCCTCCAAAAATCCATTGGGCCCGCTGATAACACCAACTTGTACCTGTGACCTATTCTCCAAACTCTGGAAGTCCATCCTAACCCTGTCACAGGTGACACCAAAAAAAGGAATATTACAGACCTTCCACCCCAAGATTGCTTGCTATCAAGGAATCCAAATATGTGGGCCACTCTGTTGGCCCGATGCAACTGAGACCCAATGCCCGGATCCCATACAAACCCTTGGGTGCTGCTATGCTCCTGTGTCAAGTCACCCAGAACAGACTCCTCGATGCCAGGATCCCATATTGATCTCTCACTGCATCTGTCATCAATCAATCCTCCCGGATCCCAACGCCACCATGGCCAATCATCACCCGGATCCCATGGCTCAAACTGCACACTCTCTAGCTGTAGCTGACGCCCCATGAAGCGAGGACCAACTCAGCCACTCTCTCCAATCCAACCTCCGACCTAGGCCGAGGTCAATCCTGATCTTCAGATGTCGAGCTAGTGCCACTGAAATACTGATGGACTGTCGATCCAAAATCCATGGCCCAATGGAATATGTAACATCTCTCTCATCCAAGTGATCCTGTTGAAATGTACTCGGGACTAAGAACGTTACTCTGTCAATAGGATACCAACTCACCTCTCCAGTCCAACTCCTAACTCGATCTCATGCTAACCCTGCTCTCCTGAAGTCAAGATGGAATGTTGAAGAACTATCGACCTGTGCCCCACTGCCAACTAGAAGCTGTTGCATCTGTCATGTCTAAGGGTCCCTGCTCCGCTATGCTCCCTACACAGAAGATCGTACCATCAATAGGATACCAACTCATGATCTCCCGCCAATCTATCCCGGAAGAATAATCAAATGCAGTGACACTTGGATGGCCACACATGGACTAGGAGATCAGGACAGTCCAGCTTTGTCATCTGGAAGGCCAGAATCCTGTCAGTATTGGATGAGCATCGTATCAAGCATCTCGCAGAGAGCGCAGTTTTTGTTCCTGTTGATGTTGATCCACTCAAAAAGTATGAGGAAGCTCAAGTGAAGGCTAATCGCTTGGACGCAGTGAAGGATCACGTGGTCCCACACATTGCTGAGAAGAACACAGCGCATGAGATGTGGACTTCTTTGACAACATTATATTAGGGTACTTCTGTTCAGAGGATGCTTCTTGAGAATCAACTTCGATTATTCCAAGTGTTGAAGGGAGAATAGATCGACCCCTTCGTCATTAGATTGAAGGCAATCTGTGAACAGTTGGTTGTCGTGGGGGCCACACCTGATATAGGCCTTATGGTGAGGACTACTCTGAATGCAGTTTCCAATGAGTGGGAGAACTTTGTCCAAGGCATTTTGGACAGAGCAGCGCCTCCAAGAAAACATGTGGCCAGCCCTTCAACAAGAAGAGATCAAGAGGATTTCCAAGGTAAGCATAAACAGCATAGGGATCAAGATCGAGGAGGAGGAGGAAGATGTGGCTCTCGTATCTAAAGGACAACATGGGTAGCAGAGGAAGAATAAGAAAGACCTTTCAAAGTTTAGATGCTTCAGGTATGGTGAATTAGGACATTTCACCACAACATGCCCTATGAAAAAGAAGGGCAAAGAAGATTTTGATTCAAACGTTGCCGCAGCTAAGGACGATGATGGAGATGATGACAATGTGGCCATGAGTGCTCATGTGCCTCGAGAGAAGAGGTGGGGCGACATAGATCTGTAGTTCTTTTGAACTTCATGAAAGGGGCAGGATCCTTGAGGTGCCCAAACTCTTGGATCACATACGAGCTACAAGAGCCCTTAATGACAGTAGCAGGATGACTGGAGTCAATTGGTGTAAGGAGGCAGAGCTAGGATGTTGAAGACTGAAGCAGTGCAGAGGTTGATGGACTTCAACAGCGCAGTGCAGAGTAGTGCTTACGTAGTGCAGAGCAGCAGCAACACAGAGCATCAGAGGGTCAGTGCAGAATTAGCAACAGAAGGAGCTTCACCATCGAGATACATCCAGACTGACTTGTATGTCAAGTGTTCAGGTGGATTTTCAGTTGCTTAACTCTCAGCAATTGAGTTGCAGTGCAGCAGTTAGCAGTGGCAGTGCTATGGGCAGCATGATACAACATTTGAGAGCGAGCTGCAATACAGATGTAGCAATGTCAGTGGTAGTGACATGGGCAGCGCAATGGATGAGGGGCAACAACCGAGCATCAGTAGCACAGAGGACTGATGTCGTGGATCGAGGTAATGCTTCTGGTATTGAAGTATTGCTACAGCACATTCCCCGCTAAGAGGGAGCGTTGATTTTTAGGGTAGCACTGAATGTGCTCTAGCTCTGAAACTTTGTGGATAGAATAGAACACATGAGATCTCCAAGACCCAAAAATCGTTTGGAGAAATTCCACCTCGAGCTCAAGTTATTCAAATAATTAATTATTTTAATGGGGACCCTAAGTCTAAACTTAGGGAAATTAAATAATTAATGTGAATTAACTTAACATGTGGGTGAGAATGTTCTAAGTGACAAAGATTGTTATGAATATAATTCATAACGAATATAACAAATATAATTATTAAAGAGTCAATTAAGAATTATGTAAGTAGTCACTAAGTTAGTGAAAGGGCATGTCTAAGAAACATGCCCAGTCATGAAAGGCCACCTGCGTAGGTATATAAGCAGGGCCTCATTATAATATTTTATCATTTATCTGTCTCATACATTTTATAATATAATAATTGTATCCTCATGGATATCTTTGTATTCCAAGTGTTCTGGAGTATTTATGCTTGAGAAGGAACTTTGTTCGCTTCATTTGGTATCAGAGGAGTCGATCTTCTAGCCGCTCATCGCTGCACAGAGCTACACTCCTTGATCTAGGTCTTTGACCGTAAAAATCGTCAACCTTGTTGCCGTCGTGACTGAAGTGTTTCGCTATCAATCTTGGAGTTTCTCCATTTTCGCCACTAGGCCTTTGGCCATAATTTTAAAAAAAAAGGAAAAAACCAAAGAATTTTTGAAAAAAAATATAAAAAAAAAGGGGGAGAATAATTTATATAAAAAAATTGAAGAAATATTTAAAAAGGAAGAATTTATATTAAAAATAATAAAAGAGAGAAGGAAAGTCATATTAAAAAGAAAAAGAAAGAGATATAATATAAAGTACATATACGTACATACCAAGACAAATTAAAATTAAAAAGGAAAAAGAAATAAGGAAGAGTATGTAAGGTTATTTTGATTATTCTTTCAGTGGTTTACAAGCTCGTAGTTTTCGAAGCCCATGGTATTTGCAAGGTAAAACAAGAAATAAAGGAATAAAAAAATCTCTTATGAATGGTAAGTTTACTTTTACGTGGAGAAATACACATAAGTGGACATATATTTGATAGGTGAATATATGTGAATACCCACGTTTCACTAGGGTTGTAACCTTTCAACCAAAAAAAGAGTTAAAAAAAAAAATCAATTGTTAAAAGAATATACATATATATAATTAATTAAAATTATTTAATTAATTAAATTATTTATAAAAAATTAATAATAAATAAATAAATAAAATAAAATAAAATTTGAAGGAATAATAACCTCATTAAAAAGAAGAGGAGAAAGTTAGGAAGGGTTACCTTAAAAACACTAAAAACTCAATTCAACAGACAAAATGAAATCAATCATTGATGAAAAGAAAAGAAAATCCAATTCGGAAAGGAAAGAAGGAAGATTTCCTGAAAATTATAGTATTTTAACAAATATAAGATGAATAAATTATGGAGGCACCGGCTAACTCAACCAGAAGGAATTCAACTACATTTCATTCTTCCATAGTAGTTCATTTCATTGTATCTTGCCTAGGGAAGGAACTATATAGCAAGTTAGGTCGCTTTGACATACAGCCATTCCAATTCTCATGACTAATATGTTCCATCGTCTTAAATAGATAGAACTCGATAAAAGAGAGCGATTTTTCTATGACGATCCATCATCAACTTTGAGGACAAAATTCTGAAGGAAGGGCCAATTCATAACAAATAAATAAATAAAAGTTGATATATTAAATTGTGACGAAAGCAAATGAAGAAAACGGCGCATGATTGAACTGAAGAAAAGTGTCAACTATAAGCTTTGAGGACAAAGCTTTTGAAGGAAGGGGCAATGTTATGAATATAATTCATAACGAATATAACAAATATAATTATTAAATAGCCAATTAAGGATTATGTAAGTAGTCATTAAGTTAGTGAAAGGGCATGTGCCCAGTCATGAAAGGTCACCTACATAGGTATATAAGCAGGGCCTCATTGTAACAATTTATCATCTATCTGTCTCATACATTTTATAATATAATATTTGTATCCTCATGAATATCTTTGTATTCCAAGAGTTCTGGAGTATTTAAGCTTGAGAAGGAACTTTGTTCGCTTCAAAGATCAAGTCTTTTCTAATCTTAGTCGTCAATTAGAGATTAGATCACAAAGCACCAATGATCACAAAGCATGATTCATCACTTGGAAAAGTATTAAAAGAAGGCTTGGGCTCACCGACCTAGTTTATGGTCAAACCAAATGGCCATTGCTAGGCCAACTATGGACCCCACATAATGCAATTTTTTGAGTTTTGGAGCTTTTTTAGGGAAATTTAGGGTCGTTTTCTTCCAAAAATATCCCCTCTAAGAAAATCATGCCTACCCTCTCATTTTCTTGACACATCCTGTTGGAAATTAATGGTAATGTTAAATTCTTTAAGTAAAAGTGACATTTCCTTTATTTTTCATTTTCATCCTTTTACTTCAATTTCTAACATTACCATGAAATGACTTGGGATGTTTAAGAGTGGTTTCGACCTCATTGGATTTCATATGGAGAAACTAGAATTTTAGATTTCAATCAAAATTTAGCAGACTTAATGGTTTTCAGGGTTTCATGATTTGGGGGTTTGCAATGTTTCCATTTGATTTTATCATGTGTAAGGGTATGAGATTGGCATTTTATCAAGAGCATGAAGTCCTTTAAGAACCTTGATGTTGGTGGCACTGATTGTTGAACTTTGTTGATGTTGGTGGTATTGATTGTTGAACTCCCTTACTGTGGCCTTAACAAGAATGTACCCTTCACTCAAAGAAAAACAACTGGTTAGGCATGCTAATCTTTTTCTACCGCATTTTGAGGTTGAGGAGATGAACCCTTCACTCAAACCAAAATCATTGGTTAGGCATGTTAAACTTTTTCAATTTCTATCATGTTATAAGGTTGAGCAATCCAAGTCTGAAGATTTTGAGCTAGATGATGTTTATGTATCTCTTGTTGATGATCCCATTTCTAGTAGCAATGAATCAATGATGAGTTTCATGAGAGACCATGTTGCTCAATGATTTGTAGTTTTGATGTCTATTTTTGCTACTACTACTACTACTAAAGTTGTAGAGAAGTTTTAGGAGTCCTCAAACTCTGAGCCATATTATTTATGTAGCTCATGTTGATGATCCCTTGTCTAGTAGTGGTGATGATTTTGATCATGGTGAGGAGTGATCATGTTGTTGATCACTAATATGTAGTCTTGTATTAGGCCAATGGCCTCATAGCTTGTAGCATTGTTTTTGGACTTTATGGGCCATTTGGAGCCTCATTGCTTATGTATTTTTCGATGATATGAATTGCACTCAATGCCATTTTGATATATTCACCTTTACATGGTATATAAATGAGAAAACTTTGCATATTTTGTCTCTATTGGCTTGGAATCATGTTTGTAAATCTTAAAAATAGTTTTTTTATTAAAAAATAATTATTTAATGTATTTTTATTTTAAATGGTTCATTTAGACCTGACCAGTGCCAGTTAGACCGATTTCGGTCCGGTTACCGGTTCATTAGGTCCACCAATTCGGTCATCGGTTCTGGTTTTTAATACTATGGGCAGATTAGCGCAGAGGAAGGGTGAGGCAATGCATCGGCCAGACCCACGCAGGCTTACGCAGTGGCAACATAGAGACTGCGCAGAGGCTGCTGGGGTTTCACCAATGTTTGATCTAGATCTGTCCGGACTTGCAGAGTGAGGTAAAACTCACGATTTATCTCTGCTTGCCGAGGTTTTCTCTGTTGGGTGAGCCGGATTATCGCACCTTAGATGTACTCAAAATATTGCTGCTTAGTAATAAAAACACTCAAAATTGTTGCACCAGGTTTCCCGCATTGGGCTTTTCCGGGGACATTTGTCCGAAAAAATTGTGTATCCTTTGTTTGTGTGCTTCACTTATTTTTCAGTGCTTAATCTGTATAATTGTGTAGACAACAGTGTATTTAGTTTGATGTTTTCCTGAATTTTTCAGAAAATAACTTGTTAATTAAATAAAAACAAGTAGAAGTAAATCAGATTTACTACAGTAGGGTTTCTAGTTTAGATTCAGAAATGTTCACAGTTGAGAAGATCTCAACATCACTTAAGATCAATGGTTGAAATTCATCTAATTCACTAATGCAATAACCTTTGCATTTCATTAGATTAACTCGTTTTTTCTTATAAAAGTAAATTACTTTAATAATTAAATTAATTGCTAAGGTTAAGGGTCAATTAGACAACTTCCACACTATTGACACTTACTTGCCCAAGCTACTCTCATCAACACATATATGTATAATATAAAATTATTGAATATAACAATCAATACAGCTGTGTTGTCAAAATAATGTCTACTTTCCTCTTTTTCTAATACTTGCACTATGGAGATGTACTACGTAGTCCATGTAACACAAGTGAAGTTGCCCTTCCAAAGAAAGATTTAGAGCTCCAGAATTTTTTTACATTATTGAATATAACAATCAATACAGTTGTGTTGTTGTCAAAAGCAAGGTTGTGGGGAAGCTTCCCCCCCGGATCCTGCTCCCAAAACGCGCTCCGTTCGGGAGCTTTTTGGGAGCGCTCGAAAGCGCGCTCCCGAAAACGCTTCCTGAGGGGAGCGTTTTCAGGAGCGCGCTTCCGAGCCTGAAAAAACGCTCCCTGTCTTTTCGGGAGCGTTTCAGGAAGCGCTTAGGGAGCGAACGCTCCCTGAGCGCTTCCCCCATTAAAAAAACGCTTCGGGAGCGTTTTTTTAATGCGGGAAGCAGTCGGGGAGCGTTCGCTCCCGAACGCTCCCCGACATGAAAAACGCTCCCCGACGCGTAGAAAAAAAATTAGTGTCAATTTTTTATTTTTTTTAGAAAGGAGGGAGGGGGGTTGGGTAAATAAAAAGCCCACCCCCCTCATTTTGTTTTTATCGTTTTAGTTGAGAGTGAGAGAGCAAGAGGAGCAAGAGGAGCAAAGCAATTTGGAGAGCAAGAGGAGCAAGAGGATCAGAGCAATTTGGAGAGTTGGAGAGCGGAAGTGCCAAAGAGAGAGCAAGTTTGCAAGAGGTAGGTCTTCTAATCTAGTTTTTTATTTTCTAGGAATTGTTTGTAAATTGTTCAAAAATGAAAACTTGATTTTTTTTCTCAATGTTGCATTCTAGTGTGTTGAAAAGTGAAAAATTGCATTGTTTTTTCCTATGTTGCATTTCCCATTCCCATTTGGCATTCCTTCATTTTTTTTGCAGGCTAGAAACTTGAAACTTGAAACATCAAGGCTATATGGCTAGGGATTTTCTTCATGTTGGTTCCTTTCTTTGTAATAATGGTGTTGGAGAGTAGAAGAAAGAGGCCCATTAGAGAAGAAGAGGATGAAGAAGTGGGCTATAGTGGATTTGATGAAAATCCTGAAGAGGAGGAGGAGTATGATGAGGAGGAAGGGGAGAGTGGAGAACATGAGGCCACAGATACCCCAACTAGACAAGACCAAAGTCAAACACCTTTGTGAAAATATGTTCAGAGACAGAAAGGAGGGAAAGGTAGTGGAACCACTAAATTTCTTTGCCCCCATTGCAATAAAGAATACACAGGTTCATACAACCGTGCCAGAAGGCACCTTTGTGGGAAAATGCCAGAGGATAGAGACAAAAATCTAGGAATCAAAATTTGTGTCAATGTGCCAGCAACACAGAGAGAGAAATATAGAAAGGAAGAAAACGCTGCCCTACAGAGATCTAAAATATCTAGGGGTTTCATTGATTCTTATACATCATCAGGTCCATCACATCATGGACAAAGAAGCCCATCAACTTCCACCCATGGCAGTGGATATGGAGGCACACCTGGACCAAACACCTCCTTAAGGCGTAGAACCATATCCGATTTCCTTGACGAAGGGTGTAGGAATGATGTGGATTCAAAAAATTTCTGGTTTCTATATGCATGTGGGGTGCCATTCAATGTTCTTCGCTCACCTTATTGGCATGAAATGGTTTCTGCCATTAATGATGCCCCCAAAGGATACAAGAGCACTGGGTATGACCAGGCCAGAACCGTGAGACTTGATCATGAAAGAGCTAAAATAAACAATTCTTTGGCTAGAATGACAAATTCTTGGAATGAGCATGGGGTGTCCATTGTATCTGATGGATGGACCAATGTAAAAGGAAAGCCATTGATAAGTGTTCTGGCTCTGTCGGTTAGTGGTGCAATATTCCTTTCAGCATATGATTATTCAGACAAATTCAAGACCGACATTAACATTGCAAAACCATTACTTGAAATAATTGAAAACACTGGGCCATACAATGTCATCCAAGTCATCACTAATAATGCTGCTAATTGTAAGGCAGCAGGAGCAATTATTGAGGTTAAATACCCTAACATATTTTGGTCTGGGTGTTTGGTTCACACAATGAACCTTTTGATGCATGATATCATTAAAAACAAACAACCTCAATTCAAATGGCTTGGTGATTTGTACAAGAGAGGTAAAAAATGATAAAATTTATTACAAATCATAACAATACCCATGGGCTTTTCCATACTCACTCCAAATTGGAATTGTTGAAGATAGCAAAGACTAGATTTGCTAGCTATTACCTCACCTTCAGGCGCCTTTTGAAGGTAAGAGAGTCATTCGCTGCAATGGTATCAAGCCCACACTGGCAAGTATTAGAGGACAGAGCAGCGACAATAGTTGACAGGCAAGGTTTTGAACATGTGGAAGAGACCGCCCTTGACCCTTTGTTTTGGGCACGTGTGAGGGAAATTTTGAACTTCACCAAGCCCATTTATCACATGATTCGTTTTTCAGATACAGATAAACCAGTGATTGGGGAGGTTTACGAGCAGATGGATAGCATGTTGGGCGAAATAAAAGATGTTGTTAAGGATAATGATCCCAACTTGTATGCAATGATTCATGATTGTGTGTGTGCACGGTGGAATAAACTCAATGTTCCACTACATGCCTTGGCATATATCCTTATGCCAAAATACTACTCTCCATCTTGGTTGGGCCAACCTGCACTTGGAGGTGGGGTTAGGATCAAACCTCACACAGATCCAGAGGTACAACAAGGATACATTAAGGCATTAGACAAGTTGGCCCCCGACAGGGAGGAGTGTGCTGCATTGCACCTTGAATTAGGCAGATACTTCAGTTGCATGTAAAAATTTATAGTTTCCCACCCCGGTTTTCAGTTTTTCACCTTATTACTCCAAAATAGTTCAATGCCCTTTCCCATATCCATACGTTTAACAAACTGGAAAATAACTTTTGCTGAAAACACAAATTCTAGAAATTTTTCAGAATGCTGGAAAATGCAGAATTAAAAATCAGCAAGCATAAAAACAGTCATTCACACATTTGACACAGATATTTTTGGTCAACATGACCCTGGAAAAACCCCCTACAACTCTTGGGGAAAACCAGTTTGAAAGCTTCTTCTTATTTCTGGAAAATGCCTTTTTTACAGTGTGAGAAATATTCAGCAAAATAAAAATCAGCAAACAGACTTTTACAACTTATCTCGTTTTCCGTGCCTAACCACCGCCTCGGAAAATGTACAAACAGCAAAAACAGAACAGCAATAAATGTTGTACGTTCTCCTCGATTTGCGTGCCCAGAAATCTGCAATAAATGCAGCTGTACAGCCTCAAAATCTATGCAAACAGCAATTAATGCTGCTGTCCAAAACCTCGATTTGTGTGCCAAAATTGCTGCAAAACTCTGCTGTATGGTACAGCCCCTTGCTGCCTCGATTTCCGTGCCCAATATTGCTGTACGACCTGCTGTACGGCCTCCCTGCCTAGAAAACCTTGCCAAAAAAACTGCCTTCATTGCTTGTTGGGCCCATCACGTACCTTGTCTTCATTTAAATGTTCAATAAATGTAAGCCTCTTGAATGCATGCCAAGTCATGCCTCCTCCTCTTCACCGCCCAGAAATCTCCCTTGCTCTCTTTCTCTCCTTCTCCCAATCTGCTCATGAAAGAATGAATGACCTTTTCCTCCTTTTCCTCCTTTAACCTAACCCTAAGTGACTTTTGGGGAAAAATCCAATGGCCGAGATAGATTGAGATCTAGGGCTGAGATTAAATGCTCATTTAAATCTCACTTTCTATTTTTTAATTCACCCCACTTTAATAAAGACCCACTTAGTCATTTATTTCCAAAGTCACTTTTTCTTTCTAATTTCACATTGACTTTATTAAAGTCACTTTAAAATTAGACTTTAGTAACTTTATCACTTAAAGTCACTTTTAAATTAGATTTGACTTTATAACTTTATAAAGTCACTTTAGTAACTTTATCACTTAAAGTCACTTTTAAATTAGATTTGACTTTATAACTTTACAAAGTCACTTTAGGAGAAAAATTAAATTCTTTTGGACACTTTTCCCTAGGCCAAAGATCAAAGCCTTAGGGAACCACCTGTCCTCCGGTACCAAATTTCAACACTCCCTCTTACCGAAGAAGGTGTTCCTCACCACACCCATCTTGTCTCTGAAGTAGACATGCTTGCCCCATGGTAAGGCTTTGGTAAGAATATCTGCAACCTACTCATCAGTGGGAATATACTCAAGCTTCACAGCTCCTTTCTGAACATAGTCTCTGATGAAGTGATATTTGATCCTGATATGCTTTGACCTGTCATGAAATACTGGATTCTCCGTGAGTTTAATGCAACTCTGATTATCACAGTAAATCACTGAAGGTCTCAACGGCTGACCAAATAAGCCAAACAACATCTTGCGAAGCCAGATGGCCTCACAACTAGCTAGATTGGCTGCCATATACTCTGCTTCCGCTGAACTCAATGCTACTGACTGCTGCTTCCGGCTGAACCATGACACCACTGCCGAACCTAACCCAAAATAGCACCCTAAAGTGCTCTTCCTATCAGAAGCACAACCTGCCCAATCAGAATCAGTGTAACCTGCCAATCTCACTCCATCCCCCTGCCTATAATCCAGACCATAATCCATCGTTTCGGGCATTAAGAGAACAAGGCAATAAACACCAAAGGAACCTTGCGAGATCACAAGCAACCGACTCATCGTGTTGACCGTAAAACATCAAAACAAATATCCGGTTCAGTGTTGACCAGATACATCAGAACCAATCGCCTTTCCGTACACGGGATCCACCAACTCCTAATCCGAAGCATGAAGCTTTTTCTGAAGCAGATCGACGGTGTCGACATGGGTTCACAATCCTCCATGTGGAACTGCCAAGGATGTCCACAATATACTTCGTCTGGTGGAAGAAATGCCTCTCCTCCTCGCCACACCTCCAAACCCAAAAAGTAATGCATCAAGCCGATGTCCATCTCAAACTCCGCTCGCAAGATCTCTCGTTGTCGGCGAGTCTCTCTGCACCCGTAATGACTAAGTCATCCACTTACAACACCAGAATGAGAGGCTCCTCACCTATCACAATATAGTAAAGGTTCGGACCGCTCACCTTACGAAACCCATCTTCGCAAGTAAGATCACATTCCGAGTACCAAGCTCGGAGCTTGCTTCGTGCTGGCGTGCCTCACCGTTATCATGGGACTCCTTCCCATGCACCTCAAAGCCCTGTGGCTGCTCAATGTACACCTCCTCCTGTATGAAGCCATTGCGAAATGCGGTCTTCACATCCATCTGGTGGATCTTCCAACCCATCTCTGCTGCTATCGATATAATGGAGCGGATCGAAGTATATCGAGCCACGGGAGCGAAGGTCTCCTCATAATCAACTCCCTCTACCTGGGAGAACCCTCTAGCCACAAACCTCGCTTGGAATTTCTCAATGCTGCCATCTGCAGCATGCTTTACCTTGTAAAGCCATCTGGAAGTAACCACGGATTTGCCCTCAGGCCTCGGCACCACCTCCCAAACATCATTCTTCATGATAGAAGAATACTCCTCCCGCATGGCCTCTCTCCAGACCTGCTGGCTAGCTGCCTCCTCATAGCTAGAAGGCTCAGAGTCAAGGATGCTGGTAGCCATTGCCATATAGCTACAAAACCTCTCAGGTGGTCTGCTCTCTCTGACCGGCCTCTTAGGCTCAGCAACAGATGTGGCATCTCTCAAGGTGTCCTGAAGCCACTTGGGCTTCCTCTTCCCTGAGCACACTTCTCCCGCCGGAGAATAAAACTCCTCCTCCTCAACATCAAGAGCCTGAACTCCTGACTGTCTGTCTGCTGTCCTCCTGCCTGCACCTGAACCTGTAGAAGCTGAGGTACCGTGTGAACTGTCCATCAGTGGACTCCCCAGTGAATTGCTCTGTGGACTGCTCTGCATGCTGCCCGTAGCACCACCCCTCTGACTCTGCGAGCCACTGCCCACTGACGGACCTGACATCATCATAGATGTACCTCCGGATCCTCCTGATCCCTGCCCACTGGATCCCTGTGACTGACTCAACTGCTGCTGAGGGTCTGGCTGATCCAGATAATCTAACTCCCGTGACCTCCTGAAGGCCCTGTCCTTCTCAAACTTCACATCCCGCCTGACAACAACTTTCCTCTGTGCAGGAATGTAAATCCGAAAGGCCTTGGAGGTCTCACTGTAGCCCACAAAGATACCCTTCTCTGCGGTG